>JBBPBX010054906.1:0-23286 GCA_038048925.1 Garcialebias charrua | reverse complement strand
CGTGGAGAATCAGCCAGAAGATATGCACCACCCATGGCCTTATTAAAAAAAATATTGAAAGATTATTGAAAGACTATTCAGTACAGCAGGACAGATTCTCTCTCCCAAAAGAGACAGACTGGACAAAAAAAAAATCTTCTGAACTTGAACAATAAATTCTTGCTGCAATATTAAAATGTGTCAGTTCATGGGACGTTAGGAGACAAGAGATGTTTCCAAATGACTCAACACTTGGGTCCAAGTTTTGCAAATGGTGTCAGGAAGTTAAAATATTGTTCACTATTGACCCATTACAAGGTTGACTAGACAGTATTTTAATCAGAGTTGATGACAAACTGGAGTTGAAGTGATCAATGTCTATTCCTTTGTTAGGTCTAATGCTCCTTTTTTCATCAGACAACTTTTACTTCAATGTTTTTACTGGTTTTATTTTGTGTTAAATAAAAAAATTCAGAGGTATAATCATTCCTCTTTCTTATTTTATTTAATGACATTTAACCTGCAGGTCATCCCTGAAATTCTGACGCACACAGAATCACAAGCCCAAGTGTGAACGGTGTCACACAATAAAAACATGCACTATCTGCAGCATTGTTCTTTAAACTGGAACAACACTTTTAAAGTATTACAGAAAATATACATACAGTACGCACACTTAATGATACTGTAGGCCATTGCATTAGGTAATACATTCAGCAAGTACTTTTACTTTAATACTTTAAGTATTTTTAAAAGCAAATACTTATTTACTTTTACTTAAGTAAAAACATTAATGTGGTACTTCTACTTACACTAGAGTACATTTTTGTCTGTTTATTTGTACTTTTACTTAAGTACAGTGTTTGAGTACTTTGTTCCTGTCTTTGATTTTATACGTCTACCTTATAATGTTTTGCTAGTTTTTTGATACTTTGTTTAAAAAAAAAAAAAAACTTTCTTTTGTTTTTTTCTCTCTTTTGTTTTCTATTGTTTATTGTTTGTTTGTTTATTGTTTATTGTTTAAGGAAATTCTACCACTGCTGTTCATTGTTCTTTAGTTTTAGCAGGTCGCTTTCGCAAATGAGCCCATGAGGTTCAAAAGATTTACCTGACTAAATAAAGGTTGAATGAATGAATGAACTTTCTTCAGTCCACCACTGCTTTTAACTAGCATTTTGATACTTTCAGCAAAAAAAAATTACTTTTAGTGTTTTGCTACTCATCAATATTTTCCTCTTTTTGCTGAAGCTTAGCTTAACTGCTAAAGCTTCTGTCTTTTAGCTACTGTCAGGAGATGTGGCAGAGTGAAGAAATATGTTTATAAAAAATACCCTGATGCATGCTCAATAATCCAGGTAGAAAAATCCAAAAAAGCTAAGTCTGGTCCTCTGGACATTCAAAAAACAAAACAAAGCAAAAAAAAACTGTAGAAACATTTCGTCTTTCGTCCGAAAGACTTCCTCAGTCTGAGAAGCTTCTTCTTCTTCTTCTTCTTTGGTTTTTAACGGCAGCTTGCATCCATCATTGTTGCACTACTGCCATCTCTTGGTGCTTATATATTAATTTATTTTCTCAAATTCTCATATTGAGTCCAGTATTTTTTTAAAAACGAAATATCTTTCTTTTCCCTTCATCACTACTCAGCTGAGCAGCGACTTCTTCCAACTTTAGTTCCCTATTATGACCAATTTCCATTCTCAATATTCTCCTATGACCCACATATTTCCTGCAATTATTAAAAACATGTTCTATTGTTTCTGCGGCATTACACCAATCACATAAACCAGTAAGATGTTTCCCCATCTTAAAAAGAGTGTCATTCAATAAACTATGCCCAGTTCTTATTCTATTTATAATTATCTCCTCCCTCCTATTTATTCCTCTGAGTCTATTAACATCAACTGTATTTTGTATCCTATATAAATGTCTCCCTTTTGTCTCATTATCCCATCTCATTTTCCATAATTTCTTGCTTTCGTTCCAAACTATACTTTTTCCTTCAGATTTAGTTAACTTTATCGGCATATCAATGTCTACTTTTTTAACAGTTTCTTTAGCCAACTTATCTGCCCTTTCGTTGCCTAATATACCCACATGGGCAGGAGTCCACATAATTACTAGATTTTTATTTTGTTCACATAGTCTTTGATGAACAAAAAGAATCTCATACAAAATGTGTTGATTGCATGAGCTTCCCTTTGCAATGCTCAACAGTGCTGATAATGAATCACTACAAACTATAATTTTACTTATTCTAGTATCCTCCACCCATTCTAAAGCCAATAAAATAGCACACAATTCTACTGTATATATACTTAGAAAATTAGATGTTCTTTTCGAAAGCTTAATCTTCAACTCCGGAATCACTACTGCTATACTAGTTGCTTCAGTTATTGGATCTTTTGAACCATCCGTATAAATTTGCAAATAATCATTATACTTTTTCTCTACTCGATCATAAAATTCTTGGCAAATATCTGTGGTATTTTTCTTAATATTTCGTAATGAACTATCAACATTAATGTATTTCCATGTCCATGTAGGCCTTAAAGGCCATAGTACAGTTGGATAAAATTCTTTGTTATATACTTGAAATTTTCTTGCGTTGCTATCCCCAATCCACCCAAAACTATGTTTAGGCTCCTTTCCTCTTTCCCAACAGTTTTCTAACACTTTCTTAACTGGATGATTTTCATTATGTCCTTTCAAATTTATCCAATAATTAACCATTAACTGTTGTCTTCTAATGCATAATGGCATTTCTCCTGCTTCTACTTGTAGAGCACATACTGGAGTTGATTTTACTGCCCCTAAACAAATTCTCAGTGCTCTAGCTTGGATGACATCTAATTTACTTAATAGAGTTTTAGCTGCTGATCCATAGACCACACTCCCATAATCTATTCTTGACCGGATTAGTGACACATAAATATGTTTAAGAGATTCAAAATTTGCACCCCATGTCAACCCTGCTAAACACCTCATAATGTTTATTACCTTTTTACTCTTCACTATGATATGCTCTATGTGATTTCTCCAAGTTAATTTCTTATCAAACACTACTCCCAAGAACCGAAAATAATCAACACTTTCTAACTCTCTTCCATATAATTTTAACTTTTTAACTCCAATCTTTCTATTTGTGAAGAACATGACTTTTGTCTTTTCAACTGAAAATGTGAAACCCCACTCTGTTCCCCACTCACTTACTTTATCTATCCCTTCCTGAAGTTTTAAAATAAGATGTTCCACATTTCTCCCCCTTTTCCATAATGCTCCATCATCAGCAAAAAGGGATTTACCATAACTGAAAGATATGTCTTTGAAAATGTCATTAATCATAACTGAAAATAGTGTAGGGCTTATCACACTTCCTTGAGGGGTTCCATTTTCTATTTTATATTGCTGTGATAAATATGATCCTATTTTAACTTGAATAGTTCTATCACATAAAAAATCTTTTAACCAATTAAACATGTTTCCACCTATTCCTGCCTGATGTAATTTAATCATTAGCCCTTCTCTCCATAACATATCGTATGCTTTTTCTACATCAAAAAACACAGAAACAACAGTTTCCTTATTTACCTGGGCTTTTCGAACATCGTCCTCTAAACATAAAATAGGATCCATTGCTCCTCTTCCTCTACGAAACCCACTCTGATGATGTGTAATGATGTTTCTTGACTCTAAATAATGCATCAATCTCTCGTTCACCATCCTTTCCATCAATTTACACATATTAGAGGTTAACGCAATAGGTCTGTAATTTACCGGATTACTGTGATCTTTCCCAGGTTTCTTAATTGGGATAATAATTGCTTCTTTCCATCTATATGGTAAATGCCCTTCTCTCCATATCTTATTAAATAACATTAAAAGTTTATGTAATCCTTCATCATTTAGATTTTTTAACATATTATAACATATCTCATCTTTCCCTGGAGCACTGTTCCTAGTTTTTCCCAAAGCTCTTTTCAGTTCTCCAATAGAGAAGGGACAGTTTATCAGATCTTGATTAATATTCTCTTTTCTTCTTAAAGCTTCTACATTTCTTCTTTTAGTTATCTCCCTTTTCTGTTTGTCATCATCTGATAAATTTTTCCCACTATGTATTTCAACAAAAGTGTTCGCTAAAATATCAGCCTTGTCTCTATCAGTTATTGCTATTTGATTATTTTTATTAAGTACTGGATAACTCCAGTCTCTTCTGTCCCCCCCCATTTTTTTGATCATACCCCAAACTTCCCCTATTTGTGTCCTACTACCAATTGTATCACAGAAGTCTCTCCAATGAGTTCTCTTTGCTCTTCTTATTGTACGTCTTACTTTTGCCTGTGCTTTTTTATATTCAATTAGATGTTGAAAATTATGGGACCGTTTGACCAGTTTAAATGCTTTATTTCTTTCTCTTACTGCTGTTTTACAATCAGTATTCCACCACGGAACTAATTTTTTTCTATTTTTTCCTGAAGTCTTTGGAATAGATTCCTCAGCAGCTTTTAAAATGCTATGACTCATCTCTTTACTCATTTTTTCAATACTCCAACCATTTTGAACACATAAAAGGTTCCTTTCACATAAATACTTGTATTTTTCCCAATTTGCTTTCTCAAATATCCACTTACCTCCCACTAATTCAGGAATCTGGATCTGGCCCATCCTTATGTTACTGACTATAACATAATGATCACTACCAAATGATTTATTTCTTACTTGCCATTCACATAATGGAGCCAAGCAGCTAGATACAAATGTTAAATCTAATACCGATTCTTTACCAGAATTAATATCGATTCTTGTCTTCGCTCCATTATTCAAACATACAAGATTTTTATCATCCAAAAATTCTTCTAATATATTACCATTATAATCTATTTTCTCACTCCCCCATAGTGAATGATGGGCATTAAAGTCTCCACACCAAATAATATTTCCTTTCATACCTAACTCCTCAAGTTCACTTAATTCAATCTTTTTGCACGGGTTGTAATAATTTATAATCATTATTTCTTTTCCTTCTATCCATATTTGAATTGCTACATATTCTAAGTCTCCTTTCCTTTCAATTATTTTATACGGAATGCCTTCTTTAATCAGAGAAAGACACCCACCTCCATTCCCTTTTTTCCTATCGAATCTAACTGCAGTATATCCATGAACTCTAAAATCTAAAGAAGCCTTCAACCATGTTTCCTGTATACAGATTATGTCAGGTTTTTCTGTCTCTTCATAAATAAACTGTTTAAAATCTTGACCATTTGACAAAAGACTCCGTGCGTTCCACTGTAGGATTAGGATTGTGATAAGAGTTAACCACATGATCCTTCTTGACTTGTTTGGCTACATAGCTCTTCCCTTACTTCTTCCCATCTGATGTTCTTCATATCTAGACTATGACATGCTGCCTTCACAATGATTTGAATTCTTTCTGTTTTGGACTTCACGTCTGATGTTGCATTTATTACTCCTGCAATAAATGTCACCATCTTCTTCTTCTCTTCATCTATTTTTCTTTCAACCATTTCCATAACCTTTTGGATTACTTGTTTCTCTTCTATTTTTCCCTCTTCTATTTTTGGTTTTCCGTGTGGTTTCTCTTTTTCAACCATTTTACATGCTTCTGCATATGTTACTTTCTGCGTGACCTTTGTTTTCTGCACAACTGTTTGCTGCTTCATCACTTCACACCCCCAGAAAGCAACACTATGCTCTCCTCCACAGCTGCAGCATTTTGGTTTGACTCCAGCTCCACATTTTCCATATTCATGATCCCCAGAACATCGGGCACATCTCCTTTTTCCTTTACACACTTTAGCAATATGTCCAAATCCCTGACAGTTGAAACATCTCACTGGTTTAGGTATAAATTCCCTAACACTAAATCTTATCAAGCCAAAGAAAACTTCCTTTGGCACATCTTTTGTTTCAAATTCCACCAGCACAGTTTCAGTTTCAACTTTCTCTGGACCTCTAGTCATTCTTCTTGCTCCTTTTACTTCTTCATTTCTTTGCTTTAGATTCCCGACCAGGTCTTTCATGTTTACATTTAAAGGTACTCCTACAATGACTCCTCTACTTCCATTATCTCTTTTTTCACCTACTCTTACAACTGTTTTGACTTTAATTTTGCACACCCATCCAATTTTCTTCGCTTTTTCCATCTGAGCTTCTGTATTGCACCCGATCAGAAGATTTCCGTCTCTCAGTATTTTAGCATATTTGATTTCTCCAACTTGTGCTTTAAGTGTGTTTGTTAGCTTAAGTGGGTCAATTTTCTTTACTCCCCCTTCTTCCTCAAATCTTATTATGACATTCATAGATGGATTTTTTGACGCATCATCACTATCAGTTTCTTCTGTAGTTTCCTCATTTCTTTTTTTCCTTTTTTTTTCATTAGCTCTCTGTTTCTTTCCACCCTTCCCCACATTTTCCCACTTTTTCCCTCCCTGTTCGTCTATCTCTTCCTCTTCCTCTTCACCATCATCCATGCTGTTCCGACTGCGTCTTTCTAATTCTACCGACATCACAGCAGCCAAACAATAGTTCAGTTCAACAGCCGTTTACAGCTTCTCTCTTCCGCATAACTTGTAACTGTTTGACAGTTCCGAGTTACAGTCAATTTCAAGATTTAGCAGTCTTCCGCCTTTGAAAATGTATTCCTCCAAATCTCTCGATTTGAGTTTTCAAACCTGCCGCCGCAGTTCAAGCTCCCGCTCCACGTCACTTCCTCCAGCCTCCCACCTGGGTGTAGACTGCAGAGTCCTGAAGGACTCTGGACCAGGACCAGGACTCTGCAGTCTACACTCATCTCCAGGCCAGCGGTCACTCTTTCAGGGATGAAGATGTTCACATCCTTGATAGAGAGGAACAATGGTTTGAGAGAGGAGTAAAGGAGGCCATCTTTGTGAAAAGAAACCGTCCATCATTAAACAGAGGTGGAGGCCTCCGGGTTCAACTGTCCCCCACTTACAATGCTGTTATTGCTAGTATCACTCAGCCCTCTGTGAATAGCAAACAACCATCAGGGTGTTAACGATCCATCGTCAGGCTGATGGTCCTCCTTGATCATGTGAGCAGCTGGTTTCGGCTGTCATCAGCCAACTGGTTGATCCACTGTGGGAGGGTGCTATTTATAAGACTGAGCTGAACACAGCTTCTCAGACTGAGGAAGTCTTTCGGACGAAAGACGAAACGTTTCTACAGTTTTTTTTTTGCTTTGTTTTGTTTTGTTTTTTGAATGTCCAGAGGACCAGACTTAGCTTTTTTGGATGTTTATAAAATTTTTTACATACTGAACCTTTAACACAGACACTCTGAGGAGTAAAACAGTTCATGACATGAGCTGAAGATGGACAGACAGGAGTTGTCTTCAGACATTCGGGTTCATAACAACTAGCAACTTTTATAAAATAGCATCAACATGGACAAGAAATGGATACATCTTTATCAAAACAAATGAAGAGTCTCAGCCTAAAATGATAAAAGAGCTGACGGATCTGGATGAATTCAGGAGATGAAAAATTACAAATGGATAAAATATACAGTGAAATGAACAAATACATTAGAACATGACAACATACGAAGACTCAGAACCTAAAATATATAATGTTGAAAATGTGATTGATGCAAATTTTTCCCTGTAATAAAAGATAGCGAATATTATAATGAAGAGCAGTTTAATGACATCAATATATCAAATGGAGTTCTCTCTATTATTCACTTTAATAGCAGAAGTATAAATGCAAACATATCCAAAATAACAGATTACTTAAAACAGTTAAATAGAACTTTTACGATAATAGCGCTGTCAGAGACATGGCTCAATGATGATAACACAAGTAATATTCACATCGAGGGGTATGAATTATATCATATGAACAGAAATAATAAAAGAGGTGGTGGAGTCGCTCTGTTTGTCAATAATGAAATAAAATGCAAATTAAATAGTGAAATGTCAATAATAGTTGATAATATTATGGAAATGATAACAATAGAAATAATAAACAAAAACGATAAAAGCATAATAATAAGTTGTGTATATAGATCACCAGGAGCAAATATAGAAATATTCACGGATAAAATATTGGAGCTAATGGAGAAGAATTTTAATAAAAATATTTTTTTGTGTGGAGACTTTAACATTGATATGGGAAATAAAACAGATTCAAATAACATAAGCACATTTATAAACTCAATGTACAGTTTAAATATGTATCCATTGATATCAAAACCAACAAGAATTACAACTCATAGTGCCACAATATATGATAATATTTTCACGAATATAACAAATGGGGACGTGATAGGCCCCTCCCTGGGCTGCCACCTTACCGTGGTGGAGGGGTTTGAGTGTCCCAATGATCCTAGGAGCTATGCTGTCAGGGGCTTCATGCCCCTAGAAGGGTCACCCAAGGCAGACAGGTCCTAGGTGAGGGACCAGACAAAGTGCAGCCCAAAAACCCCTATGATGAGTACAATTAATGGACTAAGTTTTCCCTCGCCCGGACGCGGGTCACCGGGGCCCCACTCTGGAGCCAGGCCCGGAGGTGGGGCACGCTGGCGAGCGCCTGGTGGCCGGGCTTTTACCCATGGAGCCCGGCCGGGCACAGCCCGAAGAGGAGACGTGGGTCCCCCTTCCCATGGGCTCACCACCTGTGGGAGGGGCCAAAGGGGTCGGGTGCAATGTGAGATGGGTGGTGGCCGAGGGCGGGGACCCTGGCGGTCTGATCCTCGGCTACAGAAGCTGGCCATTGGGACATGGAATGTCACCTCTCTGGTGGGGAAGGAGCCTGAGCTAGTGTGTGAGGTTGAGAGGTTCCGACTAGAAATAGTCGGACTCACCTCAACGCATGGCTCTGGCTCTGGAACCAGTTTCCTTGAGAGGGGTTGGACACTCTTCCACTCTGGAGTTGCCCCTGGTGAGAGGCGCCGGATCGCATGGATTGTCCATAACGAACACCATGTTTGAGCATAAGGGTGTCCATATGTGCTCTTGGCACCAGGACACCCTAGGTCGCAGTTCGATGATCGACTTTGTTGTCGTCTCATCTGATCTGCGGCCGCATGTCTTGGACACTCGGGTGAGGAGAGGGGCGGAGCTGTCTACTGACCACTACCTGGTGGTGAGTTGGCTCCGATGGTGGGGGAGGATGCCGGTCAGACCTGGCAGACCCAAACGTATTGTGAGGGTCTGCTGGGAACGTCTGGCAGAGTCTCCCGTAAGACGGAGCTTTAACTCCCACCTCCGGGAGAGCTTTGAACACGTTCCAAGGGAGGCGGGGGACATGGAGTCCGAGTGGGCCGTGTTCCGCGCCTCTATTGTCGAGGCAGCTTATCGGAGCTGTGGCCGCAAGGTTGTTGGTGCCTGTCGTGGTGGCAACCCTCGAACCCGGTGGTGGACACCGGCAGTGAGGGATGCTGTCAGGCTGAAGAAGGAGTCCTATTGGGCCTTTTTGGCTTGTGGGACCCCGGAAGCAGCTGATAGGTACCGGCAGTCCAAGCGGCATGCGGCTCGGGTGGTTGCTGAGGCAAAAACTCGGGCGTGGGAGGAGTTCGGAGAGGCCATGGAGAATGACTTCCGTACGGCTTCGAGGCGATTCTGGTCCACCATCCGGCGTCTCAGGGGGGGAAAGAGGTACGAGACCAACACCATTTATGGTGGAGGTGGCGTGCTGCTGACCTCAACTCGGGATGTTGTGAGTCGGTGGGCGGAATACTTCGAAGACCTCCTCAATCCTACTGGCACGTCTTCCACTGAGGAAGCAGAGCCTGGGGACTTTGGGTCGGGTTCTCCGATCTCTGGTGCTGAGGTCGCCGAGGTGGTTAAAAAGCTCCGCGGTG
The DNA here is from genome assembly GCA_038048925.1 of Garcialebias charrua. NCBI lineage: Eukaryota > Metazoa > Chordata > Actinopteri > Cyprinodontiformes > Rivulidae > Garcialebias > Garcialebias charrua. Next base: position 13,464 of record JBBPBX010054906.1, on the reverse strand, counting down.
GCAAGGCTCCGGGGGTGGATGAGATTCGCCCGGAGTTCCTTAGGGCTCTGGATGTTGTAGGGTTGTGTTGGCTTACGCGACTCTGCAATATCGCGTGGACATCGGGGGCAGTTCCCTTGGATTGGCAGACTGGGGTGGTGGTTCCCCTATTTAAAAAGGGGGACCGTAGGGTGTGTTCCAACTATAGGGGGATCACACTCTTAAGCCTCCCTGGTAAGGTCTATTCAGGGGTTCTGGAGAGGAGGGTCCGTCGGATAGTCGAACCTCGGATTCAGGAGGAGCAGTGTGGTTTTCGTCCTGGTCGTGGAACACTGGACCAGCTCTACACCCTCAGCAGGGTCCTGGAGGGTGCGTGGGAGTTTGCCCAACCAGTTTACATGTGCTTTGTGGACTTGGAGAAGGCATTCGACCGCGTCCCTCGGGGGGTTCTGTGGGGGGTACTCCGGGAGTATGGGGTACCAGGCCCTTTGATAAGGGCTGTTAGGTCCCTGTACGACCGGTGTCAGAGCTTGGTCCGCATTGCCGGCAGTAAGTCAGGCTCGTTTCCGGTGAGAGTTGGACTCCGCCAAGGTTGCCCTTTGTCACCGATTCTGTTCATAACTTTTATGGACAGAATTTCTAGGCGCAGCCAAGGTGTTGAGAGGATCCGTTTTGGTGGCCTTAGAATCACTTCTCTGTTTTTTGCAGATGATGTGGTCCTACTGGCTTCATCAGTTCGTGATTTACAACTTTCACTGGAGCGGTTTGCAGCCGAGTGTGATGCGGCCGGGATGAGGATCAGTTCCTCCAAATCCGAGGCCATGGTCTTGAGCCGGAAAAGGGTAGCATGCCCTCTCCGGGTCGGGGAGGAGGTCCTGCCCCAAGTGGAGGAGTTTAAGTATCTCGGGATCTTGTTCACGAATGAGGGAAAACTGGAGCGTGAGATCGATAGGCGGATAGGTGCAGCGTCCGCAGTGAAGCGGGCGCTGTACCGGTCTGTCGTGGTGAAGAGAGAGCTGAGTCAAAAGGCAAAGCTCTCAATTTACCGATCGATCTACGTTCCCACCCTCATCTATGGTCATGAGCTTTGGGTTATGACCGAAAGAACAAGATCTCGGATACAAGCGGCTGAAATGAGTTTTCTCCGCAGGGTGGCTGGACTCTCCCTTAGAGATAGGGTGAGAAGCTCAGTCATCCGGGAGGGACTCGGAGTAGAGCCGCTGCTTCTCCACATCGAGAGGAGCCAGTTGAGGTGGCTCGGGCATCTGGTTAGGATGCCTCCTGGACGCCTCCCTGGTGAGGTGTTCCGGGCATGTCCCACCGGGAGGAGACCCAGAGGAAGACCCAGGACGCGCTGGAGGGACTATGTTTCTCGGCTGGCCTGGGAACGCCTTGGGATTCCCCCGGAGGAGCTGCTCCAAGTGGCTGGGGAGAGGGAAGTCTGGGCCTCCCTACTTAGGCTGCTACCCCCGCGACCCGACCCCGGATAAGCGGAAGAAGATGGATGGATGGATGGACGTGATAGGTGGTATCTTAACGACCGACTTAAGTGATCATTTACCAGTTTTCACAATCTATAAAAATGATCAAAGCATCACAAAAGCAGTCACAATGAAGAAAAAGATCATAAACACGTCAAAAAAAGTTTTGGAAAAATTGAAAGAGGATCTAGATAAACAAGACTGGAATGATGTGTATGTTGATGATGCGAACAGAGCATATGATGAGTTTATGAATATCTTGGAAGCTCTGTATGAAAAGAATTGTGTGCAAACAAATTACACAAAGAGAAATACGATTGATCAACCATGGATGACAAAAGGGTTGAGAAATGCTTGTAAAAAAAGAATTATTTGTAAGTCAGAGCGCTGAAGAAAAATATAAAAAGTATAAAAATAAATTAGTAGGGATTATAAGGAAACATAAGAAAGAATATTATAGCAAATTATTAGATAAAAGTAATGGTGATATGAAAGCAACATGGCGAGTAATGAATAGTGTCCTGAAGAATCATAAAGCAAAAACTGGTATTTCAAAATATTTTGTAAAAGGCAACGATGAAATTCATGATGAAAATGAAATTGTAAATGGATTTAATCAATATTTTGTGAATGTTGGATCAAGCCTTGCAGCTAAGATACCAAAAGTAGATAAAAATGTGATCCACTCAATTACAGGTTGTGCAAATAGTATTTTTCTAAATGGAACTAACAAAGAGGAAATAATGAATGTAGTAAAACATCTTACAGACAAGAGATCGAAAGACTGGGTGGACATGGATATGATGTTTGTGAAGGACATAATGAGCCATGTTATTGAGCCGTTCACATACATATGTAACTTATCATTTTCAACAGGAATATTTCCAGATAATATGAAAGTAGCTAAGGTCGTTCCTCTTTTTAAAAATGGTGATAAATGTGTATTCAACAATTATAGACCTATATCCTTGTTACCACAGTTTTCAAAAATTCTTGAAAAACTATTTGTAAACAGACTAGACCAATTTATAGATAAACAAAATATTCTAAGCAACAGTCAGTATGGGTTTAGATAAAAAAAACTCTACATCAATGGCTCTCATGGAATTAATGGAACAAATAACTACTGCTGTCGATCAAAAACAATATTGTATCAGTATTTTTGTTGATTTAAAAAAAGCTTTCGATACTATTGATCACACCATTCTCCTAGAAAAGCTGAACAAATATGGTATTAGAGGACCAGCATTACAGTGGGTATCTAGCTACTTAAAAGACAGGAAACAGTTTGTACAAATAAATGATGTAAGATCTGACCTCTGTAATATCACATGTGGAGTTCCCCAAGGCTCTGTACTTGGACCAAAGCTTTTTATTTTATATGTGAATGACTTGGTAAATGTGTCAGGACTCCTTAAATGTGTACTTTTTGCTGATGATACCACTTTTTTCTGTTTAGGTGAAGATATAGAACAAATGTTGGAATTGATAAAGACAGAATTTGTCAAGATACAAACTTGGTTTAAAATAAATAAATTATCATTAAATCTAGAAAAAACTAATTACATGATATTCGGTAGCCTGGCCCTCGCCTTCCTGCACAGCTCCGCTCAATTCTCATTTCCCTTCACTGCACAGTCTGGGACTTCTCTCATAGACAAGGATTTCTCCGGTAGATTTTTGACCGGACCAATCAGAGAACAGAAGGGGCGGAGTTTTTGGCCCCTAACCTACGCCCCCACCTGTCCCAGCGCAGCCAGCTCGCAGCCGCATGTTCTCATTCAAAGCGATGCAGGACTGTTGTATAAATGACACAAATGTATTAATTTCCCCTTCTTAATCCCTTATCTGGAGTTTTCTTTTGTTTTTTTGGCCAAAAGTCAAGTGTTCGCTCCCTCCTCCCTCCTCCTCCTCCTCCTCTCCCTCCGCTGAACAAGGAAATGCCCCCACCTGTCCCAGCGCGCAGCCAGCTCGCAGCCGCATGTTCTCATTCAAAGCGATGCAGGACTGTTTTATATGTGACACAAATTTATTAATTTCCCCTTCTTAATCCCTTATCTGGAGTTTTCTTTTGTTTTTTTGGCCAAAAGTCAAGTGTTCGCTCCCTCCTCCCTCCTCCTCCTCCTCCTCTCCCTCCGCTGAACAAGGAAATGCCCCCACCTGTCCCAGCGCGCAGCCAGCTCGCAGCCGCATGTTCTCATTCAAAGCGATGCAGGACTGTTTTATATGTGACACAAATTTATTAATTTCCCCTTCTTAATCCCTTATCTGGAGTTTTCTTTTGTTTTTTTCCCAAAAGTCAAGTGTTCGCTCCCTCCTCCCTCCTCCTCCTCCTCCTCTCCCTCCGCTGAACAAGGAAATGCCCCCACCTGTCCCAGCGCGCAGCCAGCTCGCAGCCGCATGTTCTCATTCAAAGCGATGCAGGACTGTTTTATATGTGACACAAATTTATTAATTTCCCCTTCTTAATCCCTTATCTGGAGTTTTCTTTTGTTTTTTTCCCAAAAGTCAAGTGTTCGCTCCCTCCTCCCTCCTCCTCCTCCTCCTCTCCCTCCGCTGAACAAGGAAACGTCTCAGGTTGTCACGAGAGAATTAAAGTCAGGTTTTAAGTTGCTGCCCGAGTCCCATCAGATTTCCTGGTCTTCTGGTGTGTTGGACCAGCGATCCATGGTTTTATTTTATTTTATTAGGACGTTTTATTATCATATAAACACAGAATGCAACGGAGCGAGAGAAAATTCAGCAGGAGGCGGAGCTGAAGTCAAGTTCAGCAGACCACGGGGGAGCAGCCATCAGCAGAGGCCACGCCTCCAGCAAGAATCATTTTTCAATGGACAGGTCCCAGACCCTTGTCTGAAGCGAAGTGAAGGACAGGGTCTGGTTTTATCCAGGCTAGATATTCGGTAATAAAAAGAAAACTGTTGATGTTCCACTCAAAATTGAGGATGTTGAGATTTGTAGAGTGAATGAGGTGAAGTTTTTGGGTGTTATCATTGATGACAAACTGACATGGAAACAACACATAAATTCTGTAAGAATAAAAATAGCTAAATCGATAGCAGTACTGTACAAAGTCAGAGACCTATTGAATGATAAAGCTCTGTATTTGTTGTATAACACAATCATTGTTCCACACTTAATCTATTGTATTGATGTTTGGGGGAATGCGTGTAAAACAATCACAAAACCTATTTTTGTATTACAGAAAAGAGCTGTAAGAATTATCACTAGAAAGCATTACCGTCATCCATCAAGTACATTATTTTATCAACTAAAGTTATTGAAGTTCCATGATTTGGTAGACTATAATATTTTATCAGTTATGTATAGAGCTCAAAATAATGCATTACCTTTAAATATCCAAATGCACTTTGTTAAAAGACAAAGTTGTTATAATCTTAAGGGGACAGAGTTGTTTGTAAAACCACAATTCAGAACCAGTTTGAAGGGACGTTCTACCTCAATCCAGGGAATTAGATTATGGAATGGCTTGGAGAATGTAGTTAAAAATGCCAAGTCAATGTTTACATTTAAAAAAATGATCAAAACAAATGTGTTAAAAAATATATATGAAATAGCGTAATGTGTATTGTATTAGTTAGAAAATTAGAAAGAGTTAGTCATTTTGTACTGTTGGTTGAAGATTATTATTGTTTAATCTGATTGTTGGAAAAAGTTGGTTGAAGATTATTATTGTTTACATGGTTGATTATTGTTGTTTAATCTGATTGTTGGAAGTAAGGGGCAGATATAATAAGATTTATTCTTCTTTCTGCTACCTTTCATTTTTTTACATTTTGTACACTATCATTTATGAGATTGTCTTGTATTGTTTCTTTTGTAAAAAATGAACAAATTTAATAAACATTTAATAAACATAAAGCAATGCATTAACCATCCATCCATCCATTATCTTTACCCACTTCTTCGTTTTCGGGTCACGGGGGTCATTGGTGCCCATGTCCAGTCATCACTGTGAGAGGCAGGGGACACCCTGGACAGGTCTCTAGTCCATCACAGGGACACATCGAGACAAACAACCATTCACTCTCTCACTCACATCTAGGGACAATTTATAATAATAATAATAATAAACTTTATTTGTATAGCACCTTCCTACAATGCCTTGCATTGACCAAGGTGCTTAACAGGATAAAAAGATGAATAAACTGGAACAATAAATCAATGAAAATAGAATAAGAAACAACAGCAATAAAAGAAGGCAATGGAAATAAAAATGCTACATACTAAAATACCAAAAGTAATAAAAGTTACACACTGAAAGCTTTTTTGAACAAGTGGGTCTTCAGTCTGGTTTTGAACAGAGTCAGATCAGAGGTGGCACGCAGCTCAAGGGGGAGACTGTTCCAGGCTTTTGGGCCGGCAACAGAAAATGACCGGTCTCCCCATTGTTTGTACCTTGAGCGAGGCACCTCCAGCAGGTGTTGACTGGCAGATCGTAAAGCTCTGCCGGGCTGATGGGCTTTCAAAAGTTCTGAGATGTACAGAGGAGCAAGTCCATTCAGAGCTTTGAAAACAAACAGCAGCAGCTTGAACTGTATCCTGAACTGAACCGGGAGCCAGTGTAGAGAGGACAGGACAGGAGTGATGTGTTCATATTTTCGTGTGTTGGTCAAAAAGCGCGCGGCAGAGTTCTGTACAAGCTGTAAACGGGAGATGGAGGATTGATTAATACCAACATACAAAGCATTACAATAATCAAGTCTGGAGGTCACAAAGGCATGGATGGCCTTCTCCAGATCACCACGGCTGAGAAATGACTTGACTTTGGAGAGCAGACGGAGCTGGAAAAAGCTGGTCTTGACAACAGAACTGATCTGTTTATCAAGCTTTAAGTTGGAGTCAAGCTGCACTCCAAGATTTCTGACCACCGGGTTGAAGTGGGGGAGGGGAAAACCAACACTGGGACTGGGAAGGATGTTGCTGGTGTCATCAGGTGCACCAAATAAAATGCATTCAGTTTTATCTGTGTTTAGGTGGAGGAAGTTTTGAGAGAGCCAGTGCTTAATGTCATTTAAGCAGTTGACAAGAGTGTTTGAACTGAGTGAGGGGTTGGGAGTGACTGGCAGATAGATTTGTAAATCGTCTGCATACATGTGAAAAGACAGGTTATGACGTGCAATGATTGATCCTAATGGCAGCATGTAAAGAGAGAAGAGGACTGGCCCTAGAATAGATCCCTGTGGTACGCCAGAGGTCAGAGGGGTTGATGAAGAGGAGGACAGATCGCCTATCATGACAGAAAAAGTTCTCCCAGACAGGTAAGATTTGAACCACTCAAGCACAGCTCCCTGGAGGCCAACCAGCTGAGACAAGCGGTTGATTAGTACCTGATGGTCGACGGTGTCAAAAGCTGCTGAGAGGTCTAACATCACCAGCAGTGCAGGGTTTTTTGCATCCAGGGACAGAAGAATGTCATTCTGCACTTTGAGCAGTGCAGATTCAGTACTGTGACGAGCTCGAAAACCTGACTGAAATTTTTCAAACAGGTTGTTGTGCTCAAGAAAAGATTGAAGTTGAGTAAAAACAATCTTTTCTAATTTAGAGTTACCAATCAGCCTAACATGCATGTTTTTGGTCTGTAGATGGAAACCGTAGTGTCCGGACAAAACGCATGCATGCACAGAGAGAACATGCAAACTCCATCCAGAAAGGCCCCCAGACCGGGATTTGAACAAGAGCGACCTGCTTTCTGAGAGGCATCAACTCTTCTAACTGCACCACCGTGCTGCTGCAATGCACTAACGTCCATTGCTTTACTGTTGGAAGCACTTTTGAAAAATGGGTTCCATGTCTATTTCCAAAATGGCCACTACCACATACAGTTGTAACCAGAAGTTTACTTACACTATTTAAAAAGACGCTTATGCATTTTTTTACAGTGTCTGACAGGAAGTCAGAATAAACTTTTCCCGTTTTAGGTCAATTAGGATTACATTTTTTTTTTCTATTTGCAAAATGCCAGAATAATGAGAGTGATATTTTTTAAGGCACTTTTTAATTACTTTTTCTAAGTCAAAGTTTAAATACACAAAGTTTACTATGCCTTTAAACAATTTGGGGCATTTTATGTCATGTCTTTAGAAGCTTCTGAAAGGTTTATTGATAACATCAGAGTTAATTAGAGACACACCTGTGGATGTAATTTAAGGAACACCTGAAAAACACTGCTTCCTCGTGTAACTTCATGGGGAAGTCTAAATAAATCAGCCAACATATCAGGAAGAGAACTGTGGACTTGCAAAGGTCTGGTTTATCCTTGGGTGCAATTTCCAGATGTCTGAAGGTGCCTCGTTCATCTGTACAAACAATTATACACAAGTACAAACAAGATGAGAATGTCCAGCCATCATACCGCTCAGGAAGGAGATGGGTTCTGTGTCTAGAGATGAACGTGCTTTGGTCCGAAATGTTCAGATCAACCCAAGAACAAAAGAAAAGACCTGTGAATACCTGGTGGAGATGCTGGCGAAGCTGGTGTGTCATTATCAAGGTGAAACTGTATCGACATGGACTGAAAGGCCACTCTGCAGGAAGAAACCATTACTTCAAAATAAACATTAAAAAGCCAGATTTAAGTTTGCAGGAACAAAGACCTTAATTTCTTGAGACATGTCCTGTGGTCTGATGAAACTAAAATGGGACATAATGATCATCATTACGTTTGGAGGGAAAAGCCTGGAAACACCATCCCGTCTGTGAAACACGGGGGTGACAGCATTATGTTGTGGAGTTTTTTTGCTGCAGGCGGGACTGATGAACTTCACAAAATAGATGGAATCATGAGGAAAGAACATGATGTGGAAATACTGAAGCAACATCTCAAGACATCAGCCAGGAAGTTGAAGCTTGGGTCTTCCAAATGGACAATGACAAAAAGCATACTGCCAAACCGGTTACAAAGTGGCTGTGAAACTGTCTGAGAGCCTCTCTTCTACAAAATCTTCTGAATCATAACTATGGACTTCAATTTGGTCAGTTTGTCCCTCAACACAACTGATAACATTTCTTCAAAAAGAAGACGGGCTGTAGACGAGCCAATTTGCCCTGTTGGCATGCACACAGCTGGATATCTCATCGACTTAGAAGACTTGATGATGTGTCTATCTCTGCTGTCATATGTGGATCTTCAGGACGCAAATTTAATTTGATTTATGATAACTGGTTCCTGCTTTTTGGATTTGGCTGGTTCCTGGTCCATCAACACACAAGGAAGACATTGGCAGCAAATCTTGACCTGGTCAGGCTGCCTGCCTTTTTTTTCTTTTCTGTATTGTTCAGCACTTTGTGCACCTTCTGGCTGCTGAAAGGGGCTCTATAAATAAAGATTGATTGATTGATTGATTACATGATGGCTTGGTTCATGTCTCGAGAACCCAGACTTTTGGCTGAATGGATTAGCTCTCGTTCTCACAGCTTCCATTCATTCAGAATTGAAAAAGACCTGGACAGAAGTCGAAACGTTTTCTGCAACAAATAAAGTCCAGTTGATCCTGTATTGAACGCCTTTTTTGATTAGATCTCGGGGATTCTCTCAGGCACATTCCATTGGTATGGTCATTTTAATTTGGACATTTTGGAAGCGAGTGGACCGACACAGACTGAAGGTATGTCATTAAAGTTCTGCCTGTTCCCAAAACAATCGTGTTTATCTGAAATTTGGCTCACTGACTTGCCTTGACAGGCCGTCTTATCTCAACACGCCTGGAAAAGTTTTGTAAACCTGATGCTCTCACCCCTCCCAAACCTTCTGCTGAGGAATTCCACAGACTTTTCAGAGGAGCCCAGCTGAATAAACATTCTGTCATCATTTCAGGACTCTGGATTCGCCTCTGGCCGTCCTCGGCAGCTCCCCCCCCATGAGTGTGCACAGATCTCCAGAGGGAACTACTGTATATGAACTGAGTGATTCTATCTGAACTCTGCAGTGCCTCTACGGGCTGGCTTGCTCACCACCTTTGAGTTCGCCCCCACCCACTCCACCACGTAATGTCGGCGTCATTATGTGCTTGTGTGCGAGATTTTTTTTCATTACCACATTTTTGACCTTTGAGTTTTCTCCGCAGGGTGTCTGGACTCTCTCTTAGAGATAGGGTGAGAAGCTCAGTCATCCGGGAGGGACTCAGATTAGAGCCGTTGCTTCTCCACATCGAGAGGAGCCAGTTGAGGTGGCTCGGGCATCTGGTTAGGATGCCTCCTGGACGCCTCCCTGGTGAGGTGTTCCGGGCATGTCCCACCGGGAGGAGACCCAGAGGAAGACCCAGGACACGCTGGAGGGACTATGTTTCTCGGCTGGCCTGGGAACGCCTTGGGATTCCCCCAGAGGAGCTGCTCCAAGTGGCTGGGGAGAGGGAAGTCTGGGCCTCCCTACTTAGGCTGCTACCCCCGCGACCCGACCCCGGATAAGCGGAAGACAATGGATGGATGGATGGATGGATGGATGGATTTTTGACCTTCGAAAAATTAAAGATTCATCTATTGTAGTCAAGGCCACCATTGGCCACCTACTTGGCTCCACCATTGCTCCTGGTCATTGATAAAACTGCTCCTCACCAGGATCCATCCCTTTGTGCCGCCTCATACAAGTAAAAATTTAGAAACTTACCTCTATTATACACAGTGTAACCCTAATATACTTAAATATCATAAACCAAAATATTAAAGGTGGGCTGACAGGATTTTGGAACTATGCATAAAGTGGCACAACATATATATGTTGTTTCATTCAACCATGTTCATATTTACAAGCAAAAAGATAAATCCATGAAAATTTCTTTCAAAAGTGATTTTAAAATTGGCGCTGTGTTTCGTCACGGGACATCTGGGTACTTACGTATGCAACGTCTGTGACGTAGGGACTTGAAGTTGAGCCTGTGGGTGCCATTAGAACAGCTTCATTGTGTTTAAGATCGCCTTTTTTTTGGTATAACTTGAAAAATGCTGGTACGTTGTCGCATTTGGGGGTTCTAATATCGCCAGTGAACAAGTGAGCCTTTTCACTTTTCCAAAAGATATCATACCATACCACTTTATATATAGAGCACTTAAACAGACACAAGGCCAACCAAAGTGCTGTACAATAGAAACAAACAAGCATAGCAAACAGGAAAAACATAAAATAAAAATATAGATACAAATAGCAAACAGAAACTAACTAAAATGGCGAACGGTGTATATTACAGAGAGGATCAAAACAAATCACACCGTGTTAAAGGCAAGAGAATAGAAGTGGGTTTTCAAGCGAGACTTAAATACTGAGTGAAGGAGCCTGCCTGACACTCAGTGGCAACTCATTCCACAGTCTCGGACCTGCAACAGAGAAAGCCCTGTCACCTCTGAGCTTACGGTGAGTATCTGGGATTGAGAGAAGCATCTAGTCTGCTGACCTCAGAGAGCGCCGTGGGACATATTGCTGTAGAAGGTCAGTGAGATAAGGTGGAGCGGAACTGTTCAGAGATTTAAAAACATACATGAGTATTTTAAACTGGATCCGAAGGTGAATGAGTAGTCAGTGCAGGGAGGCCAAAACTGGTGTAATGTGCTCTCTATGGCCTGTACCAGTTAAGAATTGGGCTGCAGCATTCTGGACCAGCTGTAGCCGTGCAATGGAGGACTGACTGATTCCAAACAGAAGTGAATTGCAGTAATCGAGCCTCGATGTTATGAAAGCATGGATTACTGTCTCCAGGTTCTTTTTGGACAGTATGGGCTTCAGCTTAGACAGCTCAGCTGAAAAAACAGGATTTAACAATCATGTTTACGTGACTGTTAAGTTTCAGGGAGGGGTCCATTATCACCCCCAGATTAGTGACCCGTTGTTTCTCTAGCGGGGCTAGGGACAGAAGGTCAATGTCGTGGTTCGAGAGTGAGCTGTTAGGATGGAACAACATGACTTCAGACTTCTTCTCATTGAAACTTAAGAAGTTTGAGGCCATCCAATCATGGATGTCAGCCAGGCAGTCAAGAAGGGGTTGAATAGAGTCTGAGCCTCTGTGCCTCAGGGGAAAGTAAATTTGACAATCATCGGCATAGAAATGAAAGGCTATTTTGTGTTTGCGGAAAATAGCACCTAGTGGCAGCAGGTATAATGAGAAGAGAAGGGGACCGAGGATGGACCCCTGCGGTACCCCCCACTGAAGCGCTGTAGATGCTGAACTGAAATCTTTGATATTGACACAAAAGGTTCTGTCTGAGAGGTAGGACTCGAACCATTTGAGGGCAGACCCTGTGATGCCCACCCACTGCTCCAGCCTAGAAAAGATGAAATACTTAGTCAAGAATGGACAAAACAAAGCTGTCCCCCTCGGAGCCCCCCTCGCTTCAGAACGGGACGGCTCAAATAAATATGGGTGCAGACCTTTATTAGAACCAGCTGTTTGTTGTTCATCATTCAAACTAACTTCCTTCGGCTTCCCAAACTGAAGACAAATCGCTCAAATCTTCACTTAAATTGCTTAATTCCTCTATTTATTTATACACTGATATTTGTTATTTACAATGTGCGTTCAATACATTACGTGATAAAAATGCGTCTGCGTTTGATCCGTCCTTTCTCCACCCGAAAACTGACGCACTGCGGAGAACTATTTTATTCAAAAATACTTTTATATATTAATTATTCGACGCATCTGTGTACAAAAAATCAAAGCTGAGTAGCTTCTCTTTCTAAAGATGTCTATGTTCCAACATCATGTCAGCCCACCTTTAAGGTTTACTTGCATTACCTTTTCAATTGCTGTCCAGAAAAAAACACTCATCTTGAAAACATCAAACCTTCACTATTCTAATCCCTCAGCAATGAGGGTGTTTCCCCTACCGTTGTCCAAGGAGTGCGCCCCGTCCTGTCAACAGAACCGAGCACCCTGCCTACGGTGATGTCTTTCACATTCTCATCACACAATTAGCAAAACACGCCAGATCTTCTGCAAAATGAAACTCTTGTGTAATATAAACTAATACACTATATTTTGTCACCAAAACAAACACAATGTTTTATAATCCATTTTCATAATTATGATTATTATTGTTTTTTTTTATGTATTTGTCTTTAAAAGGTTTTGAAGTCTTGGATTTAAATCAATGAAACTTGCAGTAGCCCTTAACTGAGTTTGTAAAATTTAAATAAATTGGAGCAAGTCACTACATTTGGAGTTTGTTCAAGACCTAATCTCTGTAAAGCTCCTTTCTGAGCAACAGACACAACTCTGGAATGTGACGCTGCAGCAACACATGCAGGAGTTTGGATATAATCCTGCCGGTCAGCTCCTCGGGGCAGTTTGGTGTAATTAAAGATGGAGCTCATTACCTCATCAGTGTTCCTCCTACACCGCAGTGGCCTTTTCATCTCACCTCAATATTGTTCAGCAGGAGATTCAGGGGCTGAGAAAAATAATAAATGGCTGACAGGAAAGATTTAAAACACTGCATGTAATTTTCTTTTCGGAAAGCAGTTAATTATTAATCTACCTTTTTTTGTCAATATGGATGCACAAGCTTGTAAATACATTGCTAAAAAACACAAGCTGACGTTGTTATTCAAATATTGATTGAGGCCGGTGGCAGATTGCTGATGAAAGACTTTCCCACCAGAGTTAAATTAGGCATTCTGATTAAATTTGACACAAAGCTTCCAACAGACTAATCAACACTGCTATACACGATCCACATCTTGTAATTAAATTAATCATTACAATAAAAAAAAATTAAAAAATAGCCCTCTTTGAAGGAATGCATTTCTATTGCTGCCTTTTATGTCAGCGTTTTAGACTAAGGTAGGGGTCTGCAACCTTTATGATCAAAGGAGCCATTTTTGCACCTTTGTTCACTAAATGAAATGTGTCCAGAGCTGCAACAACCTGCTGCAACTGTCAAGTGGTGGCCCGTGGGCCACGTTAGGTTTGTTGGAGGGTTTTTTTGTGGCCAGTAGGGGCCACCCATCGTAAAACTAAAAATATCTAATACTTTTTTTACATTTATTGATGAT
>JBBPBX010054905.1:0-23286 GCA_038048925.1 Garcialebias charrua | reverse complement strand
TTCAGTCTACACCAAGGCAAAGTTCCCTGACATCACCATGCAAGATGTGCGAAGAGCCATAAGAAAAAAATGCAACAACATAAACTATGCCAAACAACTACCGGTGAAGAATTTTTTTTCTTCTTTTTTTCCCCCCAAAGATGTGAAGATGCCTTCTGAAAAAGAAAGGCTTCAGTTTCCAGTTGGAGACACTATTTTTGCTTTGTTTAAGCAAATGCACACATTTTTACATTGTGTTCTGGACTTTATGTTTACACCTTGAAATGCAAATGTGCACCTTTTCCTTTCAATTTTTAAAACTTGGAAGGGATTCATTTTAAACGCTGCTGTTTTGTAAACTGTTTTTGAGCTGCACCTTAATTTTATATAAAAATATTGAAGTTCTCAAGACCTTGTTTTATGACTTTGTAAACACATCTTTCAGAATACTTTAGAAAATAATTTTTAGCATATACGGTAAATAGTATTGTGCACGTATTACTAAGCAAACTTACAAGTGTAACCTAACAAATACAATGACAACATGGTATTAGTTTTAGAAATTCAAAAATGTTAACTTAAATGATAAACTAAACTGTAAACTAGAAGTAAATAACAAGTGCATTTGGAGTATAAAGAAAAGTATACTAGTGGTATACTTTAAGTATACTTCAATAAACTAAAATATGAACTTGAAGTACACTATAAGTACATTGGAAGTCTAATTAAAAGTGTACTACTAGTATACTTTAAGTATACTTCAATAAACTAAAAATATAAACTAGAAGTACACAAGAAGTACATTGGAAGTCTAATAAAAAGTGTACTGCTAGTATACTTTAAGTATACTACAATAAACTAAATTATAAACTAGAAGTACATTGGAAGTCTAATAAAAGTGTACTACTAGAATACTATAAGTATACTAAAATAAACTAAAATATAAACTATAAGTACACAATGAGTACATTGGAAGTCTAATAACAAGTGTACTACTAGTATACTTTAAGTATTGCTGGGTTGCAATCACGTGACCCAGAAGTGGCGCGAAATTCAGATGCGGGGCAGGAAGTGATTTTCCCCAGTTCAAAACACAGCAGAATGGATTACAGCAAGTATGCCAAAGCCCTAAATAAACTGGCGAGGACGAGTTTTGGGTTAACCATTTAGGATCAAAAGAAGCTTTAAATGGTTGTCGACTTGTTTCTGCCCGGGTGAGTAGTGAGATGTATTATTTATTTAGTAATTAGCCTATGCTAACTACGCTATCGCTAATGCTAACAACAAGTTTAGTTAGCCCCCTGTTATTTCTATGTGCGTGGATCTACTTAAAAATAATATATTTAGCTTCTGTAAAGCCAAATTCGTGCTGGAGTTGTATGTGTTAACGTTGAGTCATATGCATTTCTACACTGTAGGTCAGAGATCTACAGTAACTCCATTAAAAAGGTAAGTTAATGTACTGAAAATATTATGATTTTTTTTGTTTTGATAATACAGTATCATCAAGGTGATCGTATCTTCTTTGTAACTTCAGATACTAGCTGGTTAAACTCAAGGTGGCCATACATGGGAGCCTCACCAGATGGAGTCGTTTCATGTGACTGTCATGGAGCCAGGGTGTGTGAAATCAAGGTAAAATTTATTTCTCAAAAGGTTTGGACTACTGCACTGCAGACTTAGCTTTTTTAGATTTTTCTACCTGGATTATTGAGCATGCATTAGGGTACTGCACTGCAGACTTTGCGCACCTCACAGTATGAATGTTATGTGACTGTCATGGAGCCAGGGTGTGTGAAATCAAGGTAAAATTTATTTCTCAAAAGGTTTGGACTACTGCACTGCAGACTTAGCTTTTTTAGATTTTTCTACCTGGATTATTGAGCATGCATTAGGGTACTGCACTGCAGACTTTGCGCACCTCACAGTATGAATGTTACAACTATAATTTTTTACTCAAATCTTTGTTGTTTGCATATTTCACAGCATGTAGCCGTAGTTTTGGGGATGGTCTTGCAGTTTGTGGGATGTTGCCTTGTTTCCAGTTAAAAAATGTGTGACCTTTCCATCACCTTTTAAAACTTAGTCCAGATTAATCAGCATCAACATGGACTAGAAATGGATACGTCTTTATCAAAGCAAAGGAAGGGTCTCGGCCTAAAATGATAAAAGAGCTGACGGATCTGGATGAATTCAAGAGATGAAAAATTACAAATCAATGAAACAACTCACAATCAAAATGGATAAAATATACGGTGAAATGAACAAATACATTAGAACATGACAACATACGAAGACTCAGAACCTAAAATATATAATGTTGAAAATGTGATTGATGCAAATTTTTTTCCTGTAATAAATGATAGCGAATATTATAATGAAGAGCAGTTTAATGACATCAATATATCAAATGGAGTTCTCTCCATTATTCACTTTAATAGCAGAAGTATAAATGCAAACATATCCAAAATAACAGATTACTTAAAACAATTAAATAGAACTTTTACGATAATAGCGTTGTCAGAGACATGGCTTAATGATGATAACACTAGTAATATTCACATCGAGGGGTATGATTTATATCATATGAACAGAAATAATAAAAGAGGTGGTGGTGTCGCACTATTTGTCAATAATGAAATAAAATGTAAATTAAATAATGAAATGTCAATAATAGTTGATAATATTATGGAAATGATAACAATAGAAATTATAAACAAAAACGATAAAAACATAATAATAAGTTGTGTATATAGATCACCAGGAGCAAATATAGAAATATTCACGGATAAAATCTTGGAACTAATGGAGAAAAGTTTTAATAAAAATATTTTCTTGTGTGGAGACTTTAACATTGATATGGGAAATAAAACAGATTCAAATAACATAAGCACATTTATAAACTCAATGTACAGTTTAAATATGTATCCATTGATATCAAAGCCAACAAGAATTACAACTCATAGTGCCACAATAATTGATAATATTTTCACAAATATAACAAATGGGGATGTAATTGGTGGTATCTTAACGACCGACTTAAGTGATCATTTACCAGTTTTCACAATCTTTAAAAATGATCAAAAAATCACAAAAGCAGACACAACGAAGAAAAAAATCATAAACACATCAAAAAAAGTTTTGGAAAAATTGAAAGAGGATCTGGATAAACAAGACTGGAATGATGTGTATGTTGATGATGCGAACAGGGCATATGATGAGTTTATGAATATCTTGGAAACCCTGTATGAAAAGAATTGTGTGCAAACAAATTACACAAAGAGAAATACGAATGATCAACCATGGATGACAAAAGGGTTAAGAAATGCATGTAAAAAAAAGAATTATTTGTATTCATGTTTCTTGAAATTGCGAAGTCAGAGCGCAGAAGAAAAATATAAAAAGTATAAAAATAAATTAGTAGGGATTATAAGGAAACATAAGAAAGAATATTATAGTAAATTATTAGATAAAACTAATGGTGATATGAAAGCAACATGGCGAGTAATGAATGGTGTACTGAAGAATCATAAAGCAAAAACTGGTATTTCAAAATATTTTGTAAAAGACAACGATGAAGTTCATGATGAAAATGAAATTGTAAATGGATTTAATCAATATTTCGTGAATGTTGGATCAAGCCTTGCAGCTAAGATACCAAAAGTAGATAAAAATATGATCCACTCAATTACAGGTTGTGCAAATAGTATTTTCCTAAATGGAACTAACAAAGAGGAAATAATGAATGTAGTAAAACATCTTACAGACAAGAGATCGAAAGACTGGGTGGACATGGATATGATGTTTGTAAAGGACATAATGAGCCATGTTATTGAGCCGTTCACATACATATGTAACTTATCATTTTCAACAGGAATTTTTCCAGATAATATGAAAGTAGCTAAGGTCGTTCCTCTTTTTAAAAATGGTGATAAATGTGTATTCAACAATTATAGACCTATATCCTTGTTACCACAGTTTTCAAAAATTCTTGAAAAACTATTTGTAAACAGACTAGACCAATTTATAGATAAACAAAATATTCTAAGCAGCAGTCAGTATGGGTTTAGATCAAAAAACTCTACATCAATGGCTCTCATGGAATTAATGGAACAAATAACTACTGCTGTCGATCAAAAACAACACTGTATCAGTATCTTTGTTGATTTAAAAAAAGCATTCGATACTATTGATCACACAATTCTCCTTGAAAAACTGAACAAATATGGTATTAGAGGACCAGCATTACAGTGGGTATCTAGCTACTTAAAAAATAGGAAACAATTTGTACAAATAAATGATGTAAGATCTGACCTCTGTAATATCACATGTGGAGTTCCCCAAGGCTCTGTACTTGGACCAAAGCTTTTTATTTTATATGTGAATGACTTGGTAAATGTGTCAGGACTCCTTAAATGTGTACTTTTCGCAGATGATACCACTTTTTTCTGTTCAGGTGAAGATATAGAACAAATGTTAGAATTGATAAAAACAGAATTTATAAAGATACAAACTTGGTTTAAAATAAATAAATTATCATTAAATCTAGAGAAAACTAATTACATGATATTCGGTAATAGAAAGAAAACTGTTGATGTTCCACTCAAAATTGAGGATGTTGAGATTTGTAGAGTGAGTGAGGTGAAGTTTTTGGGTGTTATCATTGATGACAAACTGACATGGAAACAACACATAAATTCTGTAAGAATAAAAATAGCTAAATCGATAGCAGTACTGTACAAAGTCAGAGACCTATTGAATGATAAGGCTCTGTATTTGTTGTATAACACAATCATTGTTCCACACTTAATCTATTGTATTGATGTTTGGGGGAATGCGTGTAAAACAATCACAAAGCCTATTTTTGTATTACAGAAAAGAGCTATAAGAATTATCACTAGAAAGCATTACCGTCATCCATCAAGTACATTATTTTATCAACTAAAATTACTGAAGTTCCATGATTTGGTAGACTATAATATTTTATCAGTTATGTATAGAGCTCAAAATAATACATTACCTTTAAATATCCAAATGCACTTTGTTAAAAGACAAAGTTGTTATAATCTTAAGGGAACAGAGTTGTTTGTAAAACCACAATTCAGAACCAGTTTGAAGGGACGTTCTACCTCAATTCAGGGAATTAGATTATGGAATGGCTTGGAGAATGTAGTTAAAAATGCCAAGTCAGTGTTTACATTTAAAAAAATGATCAAAACAAATATGTTAAAAAAATATATGTGAAATAACGTAATGTGTATTGCATTAGTTAGAAAATTAGAAAGTGTTAGTCAGTTTGTACTGTATTAGTATTAGTTAGAAAACTAGAAAGAGTTAATCATTTTGTACTGTATTAGTATTAGTTAGAAAATTAGAAAGAGTTAGTCATTTTGTACTGTTGGTTGAAGAATATTATTGTTTAACCTGATTGTTGGAAAAAGTTGGTTGAAGATTATTATTGTTTACATGGTTTGACTACTGTTGTTTAATCTGATTGTTGGAGATAAGGGGCAGATATAATAAGATTTATTCTTCTTTCTGCCACCTTTCATTTTTTTACATTTTGTACACTATCATTATGAGATTGCCTTGTATTGTTTCTTTTGTAAAAAAATGAACAAATTTAATAAACATAAACAATACATTCTTACCTGTGGAACACACCTGGTTGACAGAGACATAAATATAGTCTCATTTTCTAACATTGGTGTTGGATAGTGAAATGAGTGAAACACAATCTTTAAAAAAGTATCATATTGAAATGTTTTGGAGACTACCGTATTTATTTTTTATGTCTAAGTTTCATTGTCTTGTCCTTCAGTGCCCACAGAGCAAACAGCATGAAGTCGGTCTGAGGATGTGTGCTGGACAGCCTGGTTTTTGTCTCGTCGTCTCGTCAAGGTTGGAGATTCTGTACAACTGGATAGGAACCATCCTTATTACCATCAGCTCCAGGATCAGATTCACATTGTGGATGTACAATATTGTGATTTTGTAGTATGGAGTGAAAATGATATTTATGTGGAAAGAATTCTGCCAGATGACCAGCTGTGGGAAACAGCAGTTCCCAAAATTCAGCACTATTTTACACATTGCATCCTACCTGAAATCCTGGGACAGAAATCCACACGTGACTAACCAATCTAAGAATCAAGAATGTTATTTGGAGTAGTTGATGAAAGGAGTTTGAAAAGTTTATACAAATTTAAACAGTTGCTCTTTTTTTCCCCAAAAACATTTGTCACTACCATAACATGTTTCAGCTACACCTGTAGCAAGCACTCTGCAGAAGGGTCATGTGATGTTGTTACATGTCATGACAGCTGTTTTTTATTTACAATAATCTTAATTGAAAAGTTAAGTATGTTAAATCAAATGATATATTTAAATCAATATGAGATTAGCTTGTGAATTTCAAAGGTGTTCTAATATGTTAAATAACAGCACATACAAATGTCATATGTCACAAATGTTGCAAAATGAGTCTACTTCAGAAAAATGTTTTTATTTCAATAGCAAAACTCATGTCATTTTAACTGACCAATATTCACAAAGATTGGTTATGGAGTTCATTGAATAAATTAAAAATATTCAACCTTATTGGGTAAATTTTTTTTTTGTCTTCATGAACAATTAACATGTACAAATATGGTCTGTAACAGTATTAGTGATTTAATTTACTTTTGATTTACTTTAAATGATAAATACATGTATAATCATTTAAACTTAAAATATTTATATAAATATAGTTGATTGAATTACTTGTCGCTCAGGCCACTATTAAGAATTGTAATCTTTCATGGAGAACATGAATCGTTCTAAAACAAATTCGAGACACAGTGGCTTTTGACACATTAAATCTATAGGCAAGGTCTTGAAGCTGCAGATGTAATCTGAGATGCATAAGTATCATAATAAATTGCTCAAATTTGGAGAGTGCTGACAGTGATGACATGCTGATGTATAAGGTTCACAGAGCTGAAAAATTTGCATCAAAACTAAAAAGTTGGGCAGTCCCGTATAAAACTTTGTTTTATCGTTGTTCTGGAAGGTTTCAGGAGTAAATTTAGTCACTGAGACTTTTTCCTTAAGGTCGCAGATCTCAGTTGTGTAGCCTTTCACTGCATCCTCCAGCTTTGTGAGGTCAACCATGCTTAGATCCGTCTGGCATTCTGCATCTGCAAATATTTAATTATTAAAAATTACGTTCAGAAATTCTATAAATAAATAAATAGTATTTTTATTTATTATTATTTTACCTTTGAATCGTTCGTTTTCAGGGGCTGGTAAGCTTTCTTCACAGAGCTCATCTTCCAGACTGTTGGCCTCCTCAGTGCAGAGAAGCTTCCAGGCCTTAGCTCTTTCCCTGCGCCGGAGGGATGCTTCTGTTTGTGGCCACTCGTTACTTCTTTGGTACCCCAGGTTAACAGTGGGGGCCCAGTCTTGGGAATGTACATCACCTGCTGCACTCGGACAACCTAAATATAAGACACCACTTTAAAGTAAAACACGTAAATGCCTTTCCTAGCACTAAGCTAACCGCTAACAACATTAGCATTCTAATCGGATTTTTTCTGGGAACAACCAAGTGTTGAACCACTACACAAGCTAGGGCATAACATATCTTACCTGTCTTTCTAGTTACTGTCCAATAAAATATCTGAAAATATGATTTAAACGATACGACCCTTACCTGTAACAAAGTGGTCGCTGCAGACTCTCGTCAGTTTCTGCACCTCCTGTTTTTAGCCGTAGGTTGTAATCCACGTTTGTCGTCTTTTTTCTGTAAGTTTTTTTAAATTAATCCCCTTGTAGCATACTACTTTCGGAACACGAAAATAACTTTTATCTATCTCTCGATTAGAGCGGTTGCAACAACCGTAAACGGCACAGAATTTAGGCATGTTGATGCTGAATCAGCAACAGAAGGAAACGGCTGCGTTTACTTCTTGCCCCGCATCTGCATTCTGTGACGTCACTGCTACGTCATCTGAAACCCAGCAATACTAAAATAAACTTGATTTTTCTCAATCTAGCACAACTAAGTATTAAATTTAAATACTAATAGTATACTACAAGTACACATTGAGAAGTTTACTTTTTATACTTATACTTGTACTCGAGTATACTAAATAAATTAAAGCTGCACTATGTAACTTTGTAGTGCAGTCTGTAACTTTTCTAACAATATATTTTTAACATATTTCTTCACTCTGTCACTATCTACTGACAGACTGATGTTAGACAAAGTAATCTCTGAAAAAAACTATAGTCCCCTTGCTTCTCTATCAGCATTTATAAAAACACTAAAAACACAGAGTGACCCGCCGTTAACCAGCCAATAAAAACAGAGTTTGTAACCAGCCAATAAAAACAGAGCTTGAATTTGAATCAGCCAATAAAAACAGAGCTTGAATTTGAATTTCAGCAGGGCCAGGGGGAGCAGAGCCATATATGGCTCTGAGGGGGAGGGATCAGAATGCTTTGCCTGTTGAAAATATTTCTAAGTTCTGCGCTCTACAGAAAGTTACACATAGCACCTTTAAACTTAAGTATACTTCTTTTTGCTAAGGGAACCTTCGTGGCACTTTGAGATTCGGTGGCCGTGGCAACCTTCGCGGCCGTGGCAGCCTTCGTGGCAGTCTTCGCAGCAGCCCTGGTGGCCGTGGCAGTCTTCGCGGCAGCCCCGGTGGCCGTGGCAGCCTTCGTGACAGCCCCGGTGGCCGTGGCAGTCTTCGCGGCACTTCCGGTGGCAGTCGCGGCAGCTGCCACTGCCACGAATTGCGCTCGGCCCTGCTGCTATCTGCAGCCCTTCTGTAGGCGGGGTGTAGAATCTCACTCATCCTACCACGTGGTGGCGGTAGTGTTACCTCAAGCTATTTACTAGCCACCAAACATTAGAAGAAGAACACCCTGCAGGACCTTGTCTCACCACCTGTTGGCGGTAATGTCCCTTGAGCTATTTAATGCTCTGATCTTACTTTATAGACTTTTCAGCTTGTTTTAAACCCATGTGTTTTCCATTTTGTTTCTTTATAATAAAGATTATTCTCATATATGCACAAGGTTCCTGTTAACATTGCTTAACACATTGATCACACTGCCCTGTAATCAGTTAAACTATTTTTACAGTAAGGTACAGATTAGGAATTAATTAGGTTTCAATTGGCCCTGTAATATTAAATGTTTGTATTTCATTAAATTTAAACGGTAATATTTTGTCAGGGATAATTCAAAGTCAAATGCAAATGGATAATTTGGTTTAAACTGTCCCATAAACATTAAAAGCATGTTTCTTTAAACGTAAAAACAAAGTATTAATAATTAAATGTTTGTTGATCAGGAAACTCGTTTGGGCATCCAAGAACAGCTTCATCGGGGTTGATGGCGACGTCTGTGCATCCTTGGAAAAGCTGCTGCACCCACAACCCGACATCAGGATGGATGGATGGGTTCATGTTGACATCTGTGCATCCTGGCAAAAGCTGCTGCACTACTCATGACACGACATCAGGAAGGATGGATGGATGGATGGCTGTTCAAATCTAATAATCTTTTTCTTATGATTCTTTAAAGGTCAAATGCAAATGGAAAATATTCTTAACTTCCAGTATGTTTTTAAACAAACACTATACTGTACACACTTAACATTGTAAAATATGTTTAGGAAATTATTGTTCAATGACACCACTTAAGAAATAAAATGTTTATTATGAAAACTAAGAAGTGAAAAAAGCACAAAAATAAATACTGCATCCACCTAAATGATTTTTTTCCTGTTGTCTCATGTGCTTCCTCCAGAAGACACAAGTTGATAAATTCTGGTGTTGACTTCTTCGTCTTAACTGTAAAAAAAAGAAAAACATGGTTACCGGTAATTCAGTCTAGAAACTGTTTTATATGTAGATATATTTTATAAGATATATGTAAGATATATATACATGGGTGGGAGTTTGCCCAACCAGTTTACATGTGGTTTGTGGACTTGGAGAAGGCATTCGACCGCATCCCTCGGGGGGTTCTGTGGGGGGTACTCCGGAAGTATGGGGTACCAGGCCCTTTGATAAGGGCTGTTAGGTCCCTGTACGACCGGTGTCAGAGCTTGGTCCGCATTGCCGGCAGTAAGTCAGGCTCGTTTCCGGTGAGAGTTGGACTCCGCCAAG
Organism: Garcialebias charrua; assembly: GCA_038048925.1. Classification (NCBI taxonomy): domain Eukaryota; kingdom Metazoa; phylum Chordata; class Actinopteri; order Cyprinodontiformes; family Rivulidae; genus Garcialebias; species Garcialebias charrua. The sequence goes on along the minus strand of JBBPBX010054905.1, from coordinate 13,144 downwards.
GTTGCCCTTTGTCACCGATTCTGTTCATAACTTTTATGGACAGAATTTCTAGGCGCAGCCAAGGTGTTGAGAGGATCCGTTTTGGTGACCTTAGAATCGCTTCTCTGTTTTTTGCAGATGATGTGGTCCTACTGGCTTCATCAGTTCGTGATTTACAACTTTCACTGGAGCGGTTTGCAGCCGAGTGTGATGCGGCCGGGATGAGGATCAGTTCCTCCAAATCCGAGGCCATGGTCTTGAGCCGGAAAAGGGTAGCATGCCCTCTCCGGGTCGGGGAGGAGGTCCTGCCCCAAGTGGAGGAGTTTAAGTATCTCGGGATCTTGTTCACGAATGAGGGAAAACTGGAGCGTGAGATCGATAGGCGGATAGGTGCAGCGTCCGCAGTGAAGCGGGCGCTGTACCGGTCTGTCGTGGTGAAGAGAGAGCTGAGTCAAAAGGCAAAGCTCTCAATTTACCGATCGATCTACGTTCCCACCCTCATCTATGGTCATGAGCTTTGGGTTATGACCGAAAGAACAAGATCTCGGATACAAGCGGCTGAAATGAGTTTTCTCCGCAGGGTGGCTGGACTCTCCCTTAGAGATAGGGTGAGAAGCTCAGTCATCCGGGAGGGACTCGGAGTAGAGCCGCTGCTTCTCCACATCGAGAGGAGCCAGTTGAGGTGGCTCGGGCATCTGGTTAGGATGCCTCCTGCATGGACGCCTCCCTGGTGAGGTGTTCCGGGCACGTCCCACTCAGTGGCGGACTTAGACATTTTGGGGCCCCAGGCAAACCTTTGTAAAGGGGCCCTGTACTGGTCTGTCGTGGTGAAGAGGGAGCTGAGTCAAAAGGCAAAGCTCTCAATTTACCGATAGATCTACGTTCCCACCCTCATCTATGGTCATGAGCTTTGGGTTGTGACCGAAAGAACGAGATCTCGGATACAAGCGGCTGAAATGAGTTTTTTCCGCAGGGTGGCTGGACTCTCCCTTAGAGATAGGGTGAGAAGCTCGGTCATCCGGGAGGGACTCGGAGTAGAGCCGCTGCTTCTCCACATCGAGAGGAGCCAGTTGAGGTGGCTCGGGCATCTGGTTAGGATGCCTCCTGGACGCCTCCCTGGTGAGGTGTTCCGGGCATGTCCCACCGGGAGGAGACCCAGAGGAAGACCCAGGACGCGCTGGAGGGACTATGTTTCTCGGCTGGCCTGGGAACGCCTTGGGATTCCCCCAGAGGAGCTGCTCCAAGTGGCTGGGGAGAGGGAAGTCTGGGCCTCCCTACTTAGGCTGCTACCCCCGCGACCCGACCCCGGATAAGAGGAAGAAAATGGATGGATGGATGTTTTATTATTGCAATAAAAGGCTCTAAATCAAGTCTTACACCAAAATTCAACAACACTAAATAAACACAAACAAATAGAGAGGGTAGATGTGAGCAATACAGTAGAAATATATTTTCCTAAATTATAAGATTTTCACAACTTTAATTCTTTTAACGTTATATTACATATTCTGTAACAGGGAACAGTTGTTAGATCAATGTGAAAAAGTGAGTGTGTGTAGTTGAGATGTGGTATTTTGAGATGAATTCACACACTGGCTCGATATGAACAGCAAGATGTCCAGGCATGAGACACTTTTTACAGCATTAAGTGATCATGAATTACCTTGATTATTCAGCTGGACTTCTATGAAAGTTGTCTTCTGTCTTGTTTCTGGTCTTTAATGATGCATGTTTAAAGACTGCATCTGAAAAAAACAACAAATGTTAGTGTTGGAGGAAATAAAAGAAAAAATAAGACATTATTACATTTAACACATGTGAAGGCTCTCATTTATCCAAGTTTCCATAATTAAGACTGAAAGTTTTGACTTCTTTTTAAACCTTAAAACTTACACAGACTGTAAGACGTACTGTAAACTAAATGACTCAAATAATGTCACAGATTTTCCCACCTGGATTATTGAGCATGCATCAGGGAATGTCACTTTTCATTCATATCAATTTTTATATTTTAGATAACATTTTAATTTAGCAATCCTAGCCTTTTGATTCTGTTGTTTTAAACTAACAGTGGCATTTCTGTCCAAAGCAAACCTGTCATTATTAAAAAACACATTTTTGCATTACTCTGAAAGCTATAAGTTGTGCTTTATAATGTATTTAATGGAGGGACTATGGACCAAATAACAAAACAATGATAGTCTGATGAAGTTTTAACAGTCAAATATTTTGTAAAATGGTTGAGAATTTTTTTTTTATAGATAACTGTGGAATATTTTAGATCTATTCTATTCAATGTAAAGTCCGAATAATTTAATAATACTGTATACTAAGCAAGCAGGGCAGAGAGCTAAAGTAGGTAAAATATATAATCCCCTCTCTCCTATTTAAGTCAGAAGATTTAGGTCGAATATCTTTTAATATTTTGATACAGAAAGAAAACGTGAAAATAGTGGTTGTCTCAGCTGATTACTGTTAGGATTTCTTTTACCCAACCTACAAAATAATTTCTAAAACTCGTACCTCATCTTGCTGTAAATACTTTATCTTCATCTTCTTGAGTCACTGCCTCGGCGCCACTTCCTCCTGGATCCTGATGTCCGGCGGCGGTTCCGCCACACTTTTAAATGGGCCGCTGCCGCTCGTGACCGTCATTAACAGTTGATGAAGTTTTAGAATTCGACCCATTAAAAAGGTTGTCACTTTCGGTAGTGAAGAAACATACGTTATTGTTTTTTGACGCTTTTTACGTTTTTCAGCTCCGCTTTCTGTCTCCTGTCTCCCGCTTCCTTCTCACACAAAACAGCAGCGAGCATACAGCACTTCCTGGATTAGTGGGTGACGTCATGACGCATGACGGAATAGTCCATTTTAGTAGGGGGGAACAGAACTCAACCGTTTTTTCTGTTGCGTTTTTAAAGATAGTTTTCATCGTAACTATAATTATTTTTATGTTAAACGTACATTAACAAGCAGGAGCAATGTTAGGGATGTAGGTGATGGCTGGGGTCCCTGCTTATTGGCGGCCCCTGCTCATTGGCGGCCCCTGCTGATTGGCGGCCCCAGGCCACGGCCTCCTTCGCCTGAATGGTAGATCCGCCACTGGTCCCACTGGGAGGAGACCCAGAGGAAGACCCAGGACGCGCTGGAGGGACTATGTTTCTCGGCTGGCCTGGGAACGCCTTGGGATTCCCCCGGAGGAGCTGCTCCAAGTGGCTGGGGAGAGGGAAGTCTGGGCCTCCCTATTTAGGCTGCTACCCCCGCGACCCGACCCCGGATAAGCGGAAGATGGATGCCCAGCTAGCAAGCAAATGTTCAGATGACGTTCAGTGAACGTCGTCTAAAGGTCGAATGTCAAATGTTCAGGACCCAACGTTGTCTGAACGTTGCCTCAACGTTAACCCTGAACGTTAACGCTGAACGGTAACTCACTGTAAGAAAAAAAATTGGTGTAATTTCATTCAATTAGTTCTTACACCTTTGAAACTTTAATGGTTGTTATTATTTATGACCAAATCTCTATTTTTGTTTTGTTACAAAAAGTGTGCACTTCTGACATTGTCTGAACATTGCCTGAACATTGTCTGAACATTGTCTGAACATTGCCTGAACATTGTCTGAACATTGCCTGAACATTGTCTGAACATTGTCTGAACATTGTCTGAACATTGTCTGAACATTGTCTGAACATTGTCTGAACATTGTCTGAACATTGTCTGAACATTGTCTGAACATTGTCTGAACATTGTCTGAACATTGTCTGAACATTGTCTGAACATTGTCTGAACATTGTCTGAACATTGTCTGAACATTGTCTGAACATTGTCTGAACATTGTCTGAACATTGTCTGAACATTGTCTGAACATTGTCTGAACATTGTCTGAACATTGTCTGAACATTGTTTGAACATTATCTGAACGTTGTCTGAACGTTTCCTGAACGTTAACGCTGAACGTTCACTCACTGTAAGAAAAAAAAATTGGTGTAATTTCATTCACTTATTTCTTACATCTTTGACACTTTAATGGTTGTTATTATTTATGACCAAATCTCTATTTTTGTTTTGTTACAAAAGGTGTGCACTTCTGACATTGTCTGAACATTGTCTGAACGTTCACTATGAACATTCACTTGACATGACAATCATGTTTACTGTGACTTCTTTAATCAGTCTTTCTATCTTCAATAGAGCAATGGGCCCACGTACGAGACCCCCACTCATATGGGTTCTTTATCTATAACCATAATTACATGGTTGTTATTGTCACCAGATCTCTATTTTTGTCTTGTTATAAAAAGTTTGCCCTTCTGATTTTCACTGTAAACTATCAATTGCTGTGAAAAACAAATGTTTGCTGTGATCATTTAATCAGTTTTTTTTATATTTAAAAGCTATGGTTATTGTCACCAAATCTTTATTTTTGTCTTGATATGAAGTGCACTGACGTTTTCTGAATGTTTGCTTACTGTGAGAAAAAAGAAAACCAGTGGCATATTTTTATTTAATTAGTTTTTTTAATCTTTAAAACTTTAATGGTCATTAATTATTATCACCAAATCTCTATTTTTGTTTTGAAGTGCACTTCTAATGTTGTCTGAATGTTGTCTGAACGTTCACTCTAGACATTCAATGTGAAAAAACATGTTTGGTGTGATTTAATTTAAAGAGTATACAGTAGTACAAACATAATGGTTGTTATTATTTATCACCAAATCTCTATTTCTGCGTTGTTGTAAAAAACTGTACACTTCTGTTAGTTAGATGTTTAAGAGAGGGTTTAGGGCCCTCTATTCTCCCACAGTACTTCTCTCAGTTAAACTCTGGAACCAGCTAGAGTACTTCTCTGGTGCCAGAAAATGGCTTCCATTAACTCCTGTTTATCCCCCCAGAAGCAAAACCTTGTTGTTCTGGTGGTTTGATTGAACACTGTGACAGTTGAGGGTGGGCAATCACAACCCCCACTGTTGGTTGGAGGCCCTTTCATTGGCCATTTGAGTTCTCCCAGGATGCCTTGTGGTGAAGGTTTCCCATCATTGCCACCATTTGACTTTGTTTGGTTCAAAACAGAGGAGCACTGCCCTGCAGCTGGATCTTGATGCTTGAACCAACCCTTACCAAAAAGAAGTATACTTTAAGTATATGTTGTTAAGTATACTCAGTGCTTTAAGTGGGCCGGAACTCACCGGTACCCAGTTCCGCCACTTCTAAAATTTAACCCTGAGAGTACCGGGACTTTTTTTAAGCGTAAGGTGCGTTCCGGAACTTATTTTCGTCTTCTCCACTTGAAAGACCCGTGGCAGATTAGAATGCATCATTTCCCCCGACTGGATTTCAAGAAAGAGTAATGCATCTTCACGACAATAAAACATCTTTGGTGGAGCGCGACATTTGGCCAATCACAGCCTCAGGATAGACAGGGGGAGGAGACGACAGGACAGCGAAATCTGTAAAAAAAACAAAAACAAACTGCAGCGCGACAGAGCGCGAGGGAAGCGGAAGTAACTCCTCCGTGTGGGTAAAGTTAATATTTTTATACATGCAGTGTAACTATTGTCTAGTAAAATGGCATGTTGTGTTACAAATAAAACTAAATAAAAATTAACAAAATAAGTCAATTGCACCCCTAAAGCCACTGTGATAAAGTATCACATTAATTTTATTATTTTAGCCACAGGAGTGAATTTAAAAACAGGATGATGTCTATATGAACTAGTTAAATGAGGTGTCTCTAAAATATCCTGATTCATGATCAATAATAATTTCAACAATTTTTTAATCTGTCCACAGGACCTGACTTTATTTTGTTAGATGTCTCTAAAATAGTTAGTGAATCATGTTTACATGTAGGTAAACATAGATGTTTAACAACTTGTTAAAATAGGAAATGGCATCTACTTTATTAAAAATTTCTGGCAAAACATCTTCACCAGCATATTTAATCCTTGTGCGATCTTAACATTCTGTTTACTCCCCTTGTCCTACGGGTCAAAAATGACCCGCACTACCAAAGACCCAAAATAAAGCAGCTTTATTGAACTTTAAATCCAAAATCCATTTTCCATGATGAAACAACCTATTTATCAATGCATCTCAATTATTTATTTTTTTAATATTTTTTTATCATGTATTTTTGTTACACAATACAAAAAGACAATCACCAGTTAACAGTATTACACTTTTTTTTTTTACCACAAACCAACTGTCAAAACAGTTTTATTTTACACAGTAAAGGTTTATTATGGCTATTATATAAATGTAAAGTAATTATTTCTGAATTATTTATATTGAAAGGGAAAAAACAGTCAACAATCTGGAACTTTTTTGTCACGTTTATTTTTTAAATATTTTTTAGGAAGTGAATTATAAAAATACTTCTCTCATAACACAACAAAAAAACAAAATGTTGCTTGATTTTGTGAACAATTTTCAACTTCTACTATATTTATCACATGTAGGACAGTATGTGAGCCCCTTCTTGTTTGCTCTGGTGATGGACCGACTAACAGATGAGGTCAGGCAGGAATCCCCATGGTCTATGATGTTTGCAGATGACATTGTGATATGTGGTGAGAACAGGGAACAGGTGGAAGAGAACTTGGAGAGGTGGAGGTATTCACTTGAAAGAAGAGGAATGAAAGTCAGTCGTAGTAAGACAGAGTACATGTGTGTGAATGAGAGGGAGGCCAGTGGAACAGTGAGGCTACAAGGAGCAGAGGTCACAAAGGTGCAGGACTTCAAGTACTTGGGGTCCACTGTCCAGGAAAATGGGGAATGTGGTAAAGAGGTGAAGAAGAGAGTCCAGGCAGGATGGAGTGGATGGAGAAAAGTTTCAGGAGTGATTTGTGACAAAAAGGTGTCAGCAAAGGTCAAAGGAAAAGTTTACAAGACAGTGGTGAGACCAGCTATGTTGTATGGTCTGGAGACAGTGTCATTGACAAAAAGACAGGAGAAAGAACTGGAAGTGGCAGAAATGAAGATGCTGAGGTTCTCCTTAGGAGTGACAAGGATGGATAAGATCAGGAATGAGATCATCAGAGGTACAGCACATGTTGAACAACTGGGAGATAAAGTTAGGGAGGCCAGACTGAGATGGTTTGGACATGTCCAGAGGAGGGACAGTGGGTATATTGGTAGAAGGATGTTAGAAATGCAGCTGCCAGGAAAAAGACAAAGAGGAGATATATGGATGCAGTTAGAGAGGACATGGAGGTAGTTGGAGTGAGGACAGAGTGAGGTGGAGGAGGATGACTCACTGTGGCGACCCCTGAAAAGGGAAAAGCCGAAAGAAGAAGAAGAAGAAGGGCAGTATGTGTGAACGTGAGAATGGGCTTTGCAGATGTGTTTCTCACATGTGCAGCACACAGCTTTTGTCTTGCAGTCCTTCTTCCAGGGGCAGAACTGGCACCTTTTTCTTTTGACTGACCCAGCTGCAGCCTTTATTATTTCTTAGTTTGTTTTTTTGTTTTGCTTGGCAGCTTGTGTGATGTGAGGGGTTAGCTGCAGATCAAGAGTGCAGGTGCAGGTCAAATGCAAGTTCTAGTGTCTTTGATGTGTGTATGTGCGTGTGTGTGTGTGTGTGTGTGTGTGTGTGTGTGTGTGTGTGTGTGTGTGTGTGTGTGTGTGTGTGTGTGTTAGAGAGAGTTTGTGTGTGGCCTTTGAACTTTTTTCTGGTGTTTAAATGCCTTTATAATTCACGGGTCAAAAATGACCCATAGGACGATCTTTGGACCCTAGTGGTGTACAGCCCACATGTAAACCTAGACAAAAACAAAGTATCACTTTTTGTAATGATGGGGTCACTTTAGGAAAAGTCATAAAATTTCAAGTTGGAAAAATATAGTTTAAGGTATTTTTTCTATAGCTAAACATGGTAGCGGGTCACTTTTGACCCGCAGGACAACACAAGGGTTAAGAAACTAGTTTTTACTGTTAGTAAGTAAGTTTTATTTATATAGCACATTTCACAGACATGAGAGTCACAAAGTGCTTTACAAAAGGAAAAATAAAATAATAAAATCACAGAAGTACTATACAAAAAGGTAAAACATAACAAACTCTAAAATCAATGTACAAAATTAACCAAAAGCCTGTCTGAAGAGATAAGTCTTAAGTTTTTTAATGCATCTGTTGACTCGGAGCAGCGCATTGTTAGCAAAATGTTCTGCTGTATTTGGCTTGCTGCTGTTGTTGGTTGTTAATTTTTTGGTTGACACAATCTTTCCTATTTCCTCATTCATTTTATGCTTGTTTATTAATTGTTTAGTGTTTAAATGGTTACTGTTGCACCGAGGGACTGAGAGAGAAATGCAATTTCAATCCTGTGTATGTCCTGTACATATTGCAGTTCTGACAATAAAGTTGACTTTGACTAAATCAGGTTAGTAAATGACTTTTACCTGAAGCATGTTAAAAAATTACAAAATCTTTCGGGGGGGGGGGGTGGCGCAACGTTTGTCACCTTTTTCATCCCTTCTGAGTTTGCAGGTATGCATATTATTATGACATTAGGGAGGGTACCGGCACTTATTTTTTTCCACTTAAAGCACTGAGTATACTTAAGTATATAAAGTATATGTCTCTAAGTGTACTTTTAAGTATACTCGCAGTTTACTTACAATAAACTTTTTTTGTACTAAATTGGCCCATTTTAGTATACTTAAAGTATACTAGGAGTACACTTTTTATTAGACTTCCAATGTACTTATAGTGTACTTCAAGTTCATATTTTAGTTTATTGAAGTATACTTAAAGTATACTAGTAGTACACTTTTTATTAGACTTCCAATGTACTTATAGTGTACTTCAAGTTCATATTTTAGTTTATTGAAGTATACTTAAAGTATACTAGTAGTACACTTTTAATTAGACTTCCAGTGTACTTCAAGTTCATATTTTAGTTTATTGAAGTATACTTAAAGTATAACACTAGTATACTTTTCTTTATACTCCAAATGCACTTGTTATATACTTCTAGTTCATACTTTAGTTTATTACAGTATACTTAAAGTATACCACTAGTACACTTTTTCATATACTTCCAATGCACTTGTTATTTACTTCTAGTTTACAGTTTATTTTATCATTTAAGTTAAAATTTTTGAATTTCTAAAACTAATACCATGTTGTCATTGTAATTGTTATGTTACACTTGTAAGTTTGCTTAAAAATACTTGCACAATACTATTTACAGTATACCGGTATGCTAAAAAATATTTTTTAAAGTATTCTGAAAGATGTGTTTACAAAGTCATAAAACAAGGTCTTGAGAACTTCAATATTTTTATATAAAATTAAGGTGCAGCTCAAAAACAGTTTACAAAACAGCAGCAATTAAAATGAATCCCTTTCCAGTTTTAAAAATTGAAAAGGAAAAGGTGCACATTTGCATTTCAAGGTGTAAACATAAAGTCCAGAACACAATGTAAAAATGTGTGCATTTGCTTAAACAAAGCAAAAATAGTGTCTCCAACTGGAAACTGAAGTCTTTCCTTTTCAGAAGGCATCTTCACATCTTTGGGGGGGATAAGAAAAAAAAAAAGTTCACCGGTAGTTGTTTATGTTGCTTTTTTTCTTCTTCTTATGACTCTTCGCACATCTTGCATGGTGGTGTCAGGGAACTTTGGCTTGGTGTAGACTGAAAAAAAAAAAAACACACCAAAAAAACAGAAATTACTCCAATGTTATGTTATTCTATCATCAGTGTAATTACTCTCACATCAAACATATCCTTAAAATATGTCTCTAGGTTTCACGAGTGATAAACAATAACTTATTATTAAAGGGAACCACAATTACTTTTAAACATTTGACTTTATTTGATAAACTTTTATTTTAACTGTAAAAATACTGTAGGGTGGTTTAGTTTTGTACATTTTTAAAATATATTTTCATGTGTTAAAATATACACATGTTAAAATATACTTTAAAAATTTACAAAACTAAACACCCTACAGTATTTTTACAGTCATTGTTTTACAGTTAAAACAATGACTAATTAAAGTCTAATGTTAAAAGTAATTGTGGTTACCTTTAAAAAAAAAGATATTTTTGATTTAACAACTACAAATAATACCCGTAACCTGCATTTAACTTTGATTGTAAACTGTTTTTTTATTATAGAGCACATAACCAAATCCAATCTAATCCATATGGTATCAGTGAATGGCATTTTTAGGTGATTGTATCAGAATCTGCATCATAAACCGTGAGGAGCATGGAACATTCCAGTAATTTGTTCATAAAACGAGAAAAAACATTAGGAATGTATTTTAGAATGAGTTTTGTCCTAAATTATATACTCACCAAGTATCAAGCTTTGTGTTGTCCAAAGGCTTTGACTCCACATCTTTATGAGCCCCCGATTGCCTCCCAGTCAAACTTCAATTGGCCAATAACTCTCTCCCGTAGATGAGCACTGCAAGATCTCCAACCAGCAAGGCTGAGCTGGTCCGTAGAGACTTCACCTTTCGCCTTGGACTTCTACATCCGGCACAACAGGCACCTGCAAAACACATGGATCTTGTTAACCAAATAATGATTAAACATTCATTTACAGTACAGTATTTGGAAATCTATAGTATATATTCATCTTTGCAATGAATATGTCTAAGCCTATTTTCTATAGCTTTATTGCATACCATCAAGGGGTATCATATCACTTATCTATCATTTATGTGTGCAATCAAAAGATGTAGAAATAAATTGTATTGTAATGATTTCCAAATGGATCAATAACATATAGTATCCATGCATTCAGTTAATTACCATGTCATCAGGGTCAGACAACACTTGAACAGAGATGGGTGGAGCAACAAGTGTACAGCTGGTGTTGAGTGGATGGAAGCAACGCTGAGATCCGATCGCCACATCTTTAGACTTTTTCACAACTGCTAGAAGCTCTGTAAAAGAAAAAGAAAAAACAAGGGGCAAATGAACAAAAATTGTGTGTCACTATACAGTACAGGATGTCGTGAGACCATTCAAAATTTACATTAGTCATTTGTGCAATGAAGAGCTGAGATATAAAGGAGGAACAGGAAGTAGAAGACAAGGCATTCTCCATTTCCACATCTGGTTTTAAAAATCAGTGTCTTAATTGCTTTACTCAAACTACTTAGAAATTACCTCTCAAGGCTAGGTTCTGAGTCCGATCCAGTTGTGTCAGATGGGAGGGGTTGGCTTGAAGAGCTGAGAGCAGAGAGGCACAGCTGATCTCTGACAACCTGCAGAGTCTGAATCAAAGAGAACATGTGAGTGAGCTGAAGTCAATAGTCTGCAGCTTCCAACAGGATGGAGGAGAAGAGAAGATGGACGAGAGCTCACTCTGAAGAGTTCACACAAACACCTCTCTTTTCCTCCTGTCACATCAATCAAGTGATGCAGCACATGCAGACAGCTGCACTTGTGGCAGTAACATGAAGAAAAGTGAGCGAGACATTTTCTTCTAAACAACATCACTTCATCATTCTCCTTTCTGGCAGCAGTAAAGAGAAGCAGGTGAAGTGTGAGAAAATAAATCAACATCAAGTTATAAAGTTGTATTTTCTTCTTTACTTGTTAAATGCTGACATAAGTGGAGCTCAGGAACTGTTTGGTTCCTCCTCAGCCTCTTGTTTAAGCAGCTACAAAAACAGTCATGTTGCCGAAATACGTATTTAAAGTAAATTAGTATTTCAGCCTGGCTGCGGTTATTGTTCTGCTGGCTAGTGAGCGCATGTGTGTTAACAGACATGCGACACAAACAGCGTGAGGATGCGTGGCCTTGTCTCTTTGAAAAACCATCCAGGAACTAAGCCAAAAAAAAAAAACTCGTAGCATACTGTATATGGCTTATTTAAACGCTAGAATAACCTAACCTGCAGTGTTTTACTTGCCTCAAATTATCTGCCTCAGCAGCACACACCAGGGCTGCCAACTTTTCAAAAAGCCAAAGAGTGAGAATCTTGTTTTTGTGTGTGTGTGGGGGGGTTGCGGCAGCGCGGCAACAGGGTTTGATTGTGCTGGTGAGCTTCACCTGCCCTCATCCTGTTGGCTACATCCTACAATAGAAATTGACTGAAAATGACTCCCTACACTCTACTTTATAGATCTGTGTCAGATTGAAAGACTATTTGATGTTTGAATATGTATGGAGGACCAAAACTGACATAATTAGAAATAAAAAGTAAAAAGAAATATATTAATGGACGAATAAATAACTAAAACATATAAAAACCAATAAATAACTTAAAATGCACCAATTTAATAAAAAAGGAAACCTTTCCTGGATCAGCTCTTCTCCTATTGGTCAACAGACAGGATAAAGCAGGATCCACGTGCAGATGTCTGTGCGGCCTCAGTTTAGTTTAAGGTTTAGTTTAAAACAAAAGCACAGGTGTTTTCCTGTTTGCTTTGTTTTAAACTAAACTTTAAAACTTTAAGTTCATATATTCATTTAATGGTCTATTTATGTATTTCTGCTTTTATTTCTAATAATGTCAGTAAGTCCTCCATAAATGTTAGTATTTACCACCTTTTTGACTGTGTTTTAACTGTTACATTGTATGAAGAGCATTTTATGATGTAGGTTTAGTCAAAAATGACAAGAGAAAAGTTAGAGACATTCTTCATTTTCCAGTGGGTTTAGCAGAAAATGTACATATCAACAGCAAAACAGCAACAAAACATATAAATACAGTGCCTAAATGGTAAGAAGAGTAGAAAACAATTGAATTTTAAGTGTTTTGAACTGTGTGTTCTTCACACAAAAAGCTGGGAACAGGTGGAATTCCTCAAGTGGTCAGAGGTATCAGTAATAATTGAGAGGCTATTTCTACTGTGTTCTTGGTGTTAAAAAATAAGCTTTACCTTATCTTTCCATATTCTCCATCATCTAGCAACTTGTTCAGCTTAGCCCTGGTGGTGAAGCCAATGTTCAGCTTTCTTCCTGCCAAACAAATAGAGCTAACATAAATACTGTGTTATGCTAATGATCAGAGACATATTGGACAAGAAGTCATGTGCTGTTGGGCTACTGGGAAAGTCCATCCATCCATCCATCCATCATCTTTACCCGTTTCTTCCATTTTGGGTCACGGGGGTCGCCGGTGCCCATATCCAGCAATCACAGTGCAAGGTGCGGGGTGCACCCTGGACAGGTCGCAAGTCCATCACAGGGCCACATA
>JBBPBX010054904.1:0-13921 GCA_038048925.1 Garcialebias charrua | reverse complement strand
TATATATATAGATATATATATATATCTATATATATATATAGATATATATAGATATAGATATAGATATAGATATATATAGATAGATATAGATAGATATAGATAGATAGATATATAGATATATATAGATAGATATATAGATATATAATCTGCACTTTGAAATATCAGTGAGCAACAAGGGCGGATTGGAATATCCTTTGTCCGTTCATCTGTCCATCTGTGAGTGAACGTTGAACATGATAAGTTGAAAAATAAGTCATGTACCAACTTCCATTACTGGGTTGCCATATCAAAATCCAAGATGGTCACTGTCATTATATATTTGCAACTCTTGCGAGCTGGATAACTTGGAAAAAAGAGCAATGGGGCATTGTCTTGTTTGGTTTGTGGCTGCATCAAGTTGTAAGTGTTTCCTGTCAAAAACTAGGCTGTCACATCAAAATCAAAGATGGCTACCACTATATATGTAAACCAACCACCTGTTTTATTTGAGGAATCTTAAGCTTTCTGGTTTTTATTATGCTGAAAAGTATATTTGCTTCAAATTAAATATTAAATTATAGTGAGTGACCAAAACCACTATTGCCCAGCCCCTAGCTCTAAAACTGCTCCCTTCATTTGCCAGGATTCGTCAATTTGCACCACCTTGGACAAGAAAAAAATAAAATAAATACTACCTCTGTTCTTCTACACAACACAACTCCTATCCACTTGAATAACCAAAAACTTTAAGGGGAACTTGCATTATCTGGTTAATTCCAGTCCAGAAAAACACTGGACTGGATCTGACCATATTGAAAACTACCAACATTATTAAAATCTGTCAGCGATGGGTGACTGCGTAGCACACTGCTCGTTTTTATTAAGTACTACAGCTTATAGCATGCAACGCTGTCGTTCCAAGTTAAGTTCTGGAAAACTAGGACAAGTTTGAACCAGTGTTCCCAATGCAAAAGCATGTTTCATTCATCCATTTTCTGACTGGTTCAGAGGATGAGTATCTGTTCTGCCTTGCATCACATGGCAATGTCAATTGCTGATGAACTTGTAGAGACGGCAACAGTTTTTACATGTATAATATTTTAATGTGTTAGGAGATGAAATTAAATAAACTAACTTGCCTAAGGTTTCAGCAAAAATTAAGTGAGGATCAAACTAAAATCCAAACTTCAGCACTGCAAGAAGGTGGATGTTAAGGATTACTTGTTACAAGTTAAACAGAAGAAGAACATCTGGATTAGATTAGGAGTAGAGGTCAGTTTATCTGGGATAAACTGATAAATATGGTCTAATTGAGATGTTAATAAAAATGCAAAGCCGTATGCAGCGGAGCCTCTCATCAACCTCCAGTTAAAGCTGAGCCACAGTTGAGAGCTGCTGCTCTAAACGAAGGTGTGAGGATCAATAACTATCAGCAAAACGTCCTAACACTTAGTTTCCATGCAGTTGGTTTACATCTAAACCTAATGCGGTGCACAATCACTTTGTAAATCTAAATGCATAAAATGTAATTGCATGTTTAATTTGAACCTAAAACGTTAGTGGGTTTTAAGTGCACTGAGCCTGACATTCAGATTTAACAGCTCTGCTTCAGCTTGAAGTTTACGGCTCTGTCTGATACAAGGATGGAAGGATGGAAATCAGTATTTCACGTTTAAAAAAAAAAAACAGCGTGTCACGACCAAATGTTGTGCACAGTCCTAGTACAGCGCTTTACTACCATTTTCCCCAGAATACGAACTGTACCCCCCTATTTTTAAAATGCCTTCACCTTCACCAAAGAACCAGGGGGGTCCCGAGCATAACTACCCACCATGGGGCTCTGCTCCTGGGCACGCTCCCATCTACCCAGGGTCCGTAAACTGTTCATCGGGTACTAATAAATCATGCACATATCCATGTGTGTTTATGGGAAAACCCAAATTGTTTAGAGCAGTGGGGGAGGGGGAACTGAAATGGGAACAGTTGATGCGTGAAAGCTATAATTCCTTAAAAATATAAAAAATTAAAATAAAAACCTTGAAGGGGATGCTATTTACCTGCACACTTACACGCTTACGTTTTTAAACAAAGACATTTTGTGATCAAGTTCTTTGTCATTCACATCACATGAAGTGGAACAAAATTGTGTACTCAAGATCCCAGTTACACCCCAAAATAGCAATTATACAAAGTATGCAGTTTGTATAAAATAAAAGTATACAAGGATCCAAGATATACGCTCAACAATATGTCTCATGCAGCCTGTTAGTGCTCAGTTTGTGGAGTCAGTCTCAGCTACTACACACCAAGCATTAACTCAGTACCAGACAAATAACTGTTTTAGGTAGATTAACTGTGGCAGCCATCTTGAATAAGTTGACTATAAAAGATGCACATCCCATAATAGTTTTCTTGGTCTCATTAAAATATGTCCTGTGGTTCATGCAGTATTTTGCTAACAGAGGTTTTAAGCAGAGCACAGTGTGCTGCGTTCATGTGAGTAGAAATCTGTCAGACTCAACCACATATAAATAACCTTTTAGATATTTTTTGCTCTTAACACAAGTGTAAACGGGCTCGTTATTCATAATATTTTACATTTTATAGTTAAAAGTGCACTGACCAATAATATAATATAATACAGAGTATTAAACAGCAGCCTGAACATGAGTCTGTGAGCAGATGGGTTTAAATACAGCAGCTTAAAGGCAAGGAATCAGCAGCAGCATGGATAATCAGCAGCACAGATAATGGATAATCTGTGTAGGACAGCACGGTGGCTCAATTAGTAGAGCTGTTGCCTCTAGGCGAGAAGGTTGCTGGTTCAAATCCTGAACAGGGATCTTTCTGGGTGGAGTTTGCATGTTCTCTCTGTGCATGCGTGGGTTTTCTCCGGGTACTCCGGTTTCCTCCCACAGACCAAAAACATACCATACCATTTTATTTATAAAGCACTTTCAACAGGAACAAGTCCACACCAAAGTGCTGGACAAACAAAGACGCAACAGGCAACACAGACAATGAAGTACAACACGAAAAACATAAAAACATTGCAGATCATAAATAAAACGATCCAATACATGTTAGACTGACTGGTAAATCTAAATTGTCTCTAGGTGTGAGTGAGAGAGTGAATGGTTGTTTGTGTCTGTGTCCCTGTGATAGACTGGAGCATGTCCAGGGTGTCCTTGCCTCTTGCACAATGATAACTGGATACGGGCACCAGTGACCCCTGTGACCCGAAATGGAAGAAGCAGGTAAAGATGATGGATGGAAGGATGTACCGGTATGTGCTCAGTGTCCGTGCTAGGGTCACTCTTAGCTACCACATCAAATCTTAGCTCAACATCTGGAATGTTAATTTAGTTGTAGTCATTTTTCTGTTTCCTGAAATTGATTGACTGTGGTGGCCATTTTGAATCGTGTCGACTCCAAAAGTTAATCAGTTGTAGAAGTACTTGTTATGATTACTTTGGAAAGTGATTTTGATTAGAAGTCATCCACTGGGTCATGAGATCAACTGCTTTGCTGACAAAAGGACAAATGCACACACTCAGGTAATTACATGATTACCCACTGCCGTTTATATCAAGCAAAAACAAAGCATAAAACCATATACTGTAACATGGATGTTTGAGTTTTGTGGACATGGATGCATATTTTTTTAATTTCAGAGTATTTTCTAAGTTAATGTCACCTTACTCCCAGTTTTGATAATAGTCAAATAGAAAAGGACTAAATGGGAGATAAGATATGATATGAGGCATATCACTCAGAAATTGCAAATATGCATTACATAAAGGTCTTTCAATGAAAACCTACTGTCAGCCAGCCTCCTTGATTCACTGCACGGCTCTGTTCCTAGACAAAAAAAAGAAGGAAAAAAAAAGACCGGAAGCACGGGATTGGTAGGTACAGCTCATATTGGACGTGCACAGGGCGCAGAAATCTGCTGCCAGCATCTTCCCATTCTCTTGCAACGTTGTGGAATAACTGTGCATGCACCATTTTTGAAGAGAGTCTATGGATAAGATTCATGCGCCCCAGGACCAGAAATACGTCACCAATCAGAAAACGTTTTTTGAAACAAACAATATAACTCATCATTAACTATAAAATATTTATCCTACACAACTAAAAACATATATACATATATTTCGAAATATTTTCATTTTATTATTTCATTTTTATTATTAAAAATTTATTTTCTTAAGTCTTCAATGTAAAATGGTGAATAGCTCCAGAAGTTCCAGTGAAGCGGCGCCCTAGCGCCCCCTATTGGCCGGCCGCCCCTGCTCAGCATTCTCCTGTTTGTTTAGGACGCTGCTGGAGTTTGTAGCAGCCCGCTCTCGCTTCCCTCCTGACTACACGTGTGTTTAACGATGTTCAGTCAGGTCATCTGGACGGTTTATTTTTTTGCTGAGACGTTTCGCCTTTCATCCAAAGGACTTCTTCAGTCTGCGGAGCCACAAACAAACTGGAGTCCCACAAGCACCACACTCCCATAGTTGGGGGGAAAAAAACAACAACAAAAAACAGCTTTGCTGGTGATGTTTTCTGGGGCCTTCCCTCTCCCTCTTCAATACACGTGTATTTAAAAGTTAATAAAAAAAGTTTTTATTTGTTTTTAATAGGGGTGTAACGATACACAAAACTCACGAGACGAGACGAGACGAGAAAATCACAGATCTTGCGAGAACGAGACGAGATTTTAACATTAGTTCAAGAAAACTTCAAAGATCGGTTTTATGCCGCAAAAAGGCTTTTATTCTGTTTTAACATGTATTACAAACCCAACTGATGTCTTCATTTTACTGATTGAATCTCCTTAGACCTTAGAACGTTCAACTTTGTTTAAAAAAATAGATATTCACGCAGGACTTTCCAAAACTGACTCTGCAGCCGTCACTCACCAGTGTTGCCAGATTGGGCGGTTCACCGCGATTTTCCTTCTGACTTTTGCGGGTAGAGATTGCTTTGGGTGGGTGGGACTCTATCTGGCAACACCGGTCACACCGGTGTTTACACGCGTGTCTTTACATTCGGGGCAGCGTCGGCAGCGCCGGGACCCTCCATCAATGTAGAGGCTAGGGGTTGAACGAGTACATAATTTTTAACCTCGACATTAACATAAAAAAAACTCGAACGACGCTCGAGTAGCCGATGACGTCACAGTGTCTTATGATGCAAAATAAATAAATAAATATAAATGCATAAAAACCGTCTTTACAAAAAGAAAAAAAAGACCAACAAAACATTGGGAGCATTTATTATGCTCCTATCATTTATCATACTGCAGATAAGTCACAGGAAAAACAAAACTATTAGTTATTATTATTAATATTAAAAGTGAAAGTATACCGTGCGGCGCTGAAACCGAAACTGAAAAACAAATGGGGCAACACCGCACCACAGCCTGAAGTGCTGTGCAATTTAGGTTTACTTTTAGAGATTAATGTGTTTATAGGTTTTTTTAATAGGTCTAGAGAGATTAATATGTTGCTTTTGTTTGTGAAACGAGAGAGGAAGCTGCCGTGTTATATATGTGGCCTGCAATGCAACACCGCCACCTGCTGCCAGTCACAATCTACGGTGGTCAGAGAACAGAAAATCAACAGGAAATAGCGCATTTTATAAATTAAAAACTGTTTTACCTTTTTGACAAGACTGCCTGCTCCATTTACATCCGTGCGCACAAAGGAATCCATTTTGTGGCGTCTACTAAAAGCTAAAAGCTACCTCGCGCGCTGTGAAATGTGACGTGATGACGTCACTACGGGTACTCGAGGTGGACAAAAAAGCCTCGATAGAAGTCAAAGCACTCGATCTGTCGAAAACTCGGGTATTCTGTTAATGCACTAGTAGAGGCGTCTGCGGCACCCTCCATCAGTAGTTGGGGCGTCTTCTATAGCAACTTCATCCGGCAAAGCCATGCTGTCCGTGACGCTGACTTGCTAGGGGCTCTGCTAGCATTAGCATTAGCATCTCACGAGACAACGTTACCTCTCAACGAGAGATATCGCGGGAGTTTAATATTGCGAGATCTCGTACAACGAGATCTCGTTACACCCCTAGTTTTTAATGTTTAAATGGTCTGGCCTCGTCCTACCTTCAGCTGCTCCTGGAGGTGCTGCGGTCCAGATGAAAAGCTCAGAGGGGATCTGAGCTGGATCCGAGGTCGGCCAGAGGTGAGAGTCCTGAAATGATGACAGAATGTTTATTCAGCTGTGCTCCTCTGAAAAGTCTGTGGAATTCCTCAGTAGCAGGTTTGGGAGGGGTGAGAGCGTCAGGCTTACAAAACTTCTCAGGCGTGTTGAGATAAGATGGCCTATCAAGGCCAGTCGGGGAGCCAAATGTCAGATACACATGATTGTTTTGGGAACAGGCAGAACTTTAATGACATCTAGAATAGAATGGAATATATCTTTATTGGCATATTTGCACCAAGGTACAAAGTGTTGCAATTGGCGCACGCACCATCCTAAGAGGGACGTACGCACGGAAGCCGCAGCAGTATAAAACCGCGCCGCCAACAATCAGATATGGAAAAAGGAACATACAGTCGGGTAATCATGGTATTCAAAAAAGAATCTATCACATTTTGTCTTAGGACACTCTATGATAAAGTCCAAAAAACTCTACCAGCTTTAGCACGAATAAAGACAAGACATGTTGCATGTGATGACGACAAGCAGGGAGATTTAGTCCGTGAGTAATCATTTCAGATAAGCACAGTCTTGCAGATGGCTCAGCTCGGCTCCATCCGAACGCACACACAGAGACCTCTGGGGGAGGGCAGCGAGTTCTCAACAGCTTTCGACTCCATGAGAAGTTTTGCAGACAGCCTTCTTTTCAAGGTCGCTCAGAGTCCCGATTAGATTAGTCGCTTTATTTATTTTCAGGTCAGGCCACAGTGTACTTTTGACTGCAGCCTTCCAAGTCCAGGTGCTGTTCAGGTCCAAATCGCCGAATCATGTGAGGTTCCGAGCTACAAATCCCCATCTGTGCCCTGATTGAGCCCGGACGGCTGTAAACGAGTCCCAAAACGCACTGCAGGTCCGCGGCTGTCCACCGCTGCTCCCATCGTGCGGTTCAGCTCGTACAACAGCTTGGACGTTGAGGTCATAGCTTGGATCAAAGAATCTTGCTGAGCAGGAAGTCTCGTCAGCGTGTTGATCGCCGCGGCAGCCTTCCTCAGCTTCCAGTAGCAGAAACCTCCGCAGACGCCAAAAAACAGAGTAGCTGCCACCAATATCCAAATCAGTGGTGGGCAACGCTAATCCAAAAATTAGTTCAGCTATTTCTAAAGCACTAATTAATTTATTTAGGTCCGCAATTTCAAAAGCACTAATGTCTTATGAAAATTAGGGGAAGCTAATTCTAATCCGCTAATTAAATTCAACAATTGGTAGCAGCAAGTTATGCAATATTTGCACTACACTGCCAACTAGCGGTGCATGAACTGTTATACAGTAAGTTGTTTGAGTTTCAGAGTATTTAGTTTGGTTCTCTTCAACAGGTTTCACAAGGACAAAATGTACCCATTCCAAAGTCTGTTAGCTAAACTGCAGACATATTTGGCTGTTTTTTTTCTTCTTTTGTTACTTTTAGTACCACTAGATCGCATGTGTCAAACTCAAGGCCCGTGGGCCAAATCCGGCCTACCATAACCGTTTCTGTGGCTCTCTACACCCTAGAACTTCAAGATAACAGTTGTAAGCATGTTGCTCTCAGGTGATGGGTCCCCATCCCTACACTCCCTGGTCTCTCTGTTAATTGTCTTGCTTATCTCCTCCATTTTGTTGTCCAGGTGTTTGTGATTGTCATGCTGTGTGTTCATGTACCTGTATATAACAACACCACCAGCCTGATCAAGAAAGGTCATCAGAGACTCTACTTCCTCAGACGGCTGAGACGAGCCGGTCTGAGCAGCCCAGTTCTCACCTCGTTCTACAGGTGTGCAGTGGAGAGCATCCTGTGCTCCAGCATCAACGTGTGGCATGGAGGCTGCACAGTTGAAGAGAGGAAAGCTCTGCAGAGAGTGGTGAAGGCTGCACAGAAGTCTGTTGGAGTCAGTCTCCCCACCATCACAGACATTTACACCTCTAGATGCAGGAAAAGAGCCACCTGTATCATGAAAGACCTCACTCATCCAGCACACTCACTCTTTGCCCCACTCCCCTCAGGACGGAGGTTGAGGAGCATCAAGTGTAGAACCACTAGACTGAGGAACAGCTTCTACCCTGAGGCTGTTAGACTCATGAATAAATAAAAATAAAATTAAAATAAACACTGCAAAATATCACATCATGGTGATGCTGATCTGTTTTCTTGTTGCTGTGTTCATCTGTGTTCATCTGTGACCATCTGCTCATACAAACTCATGTTCGTGCTGCTGTTTATTCCCACTATATTAGGCTTAGTGTATTACTAGTTGATGTTTTTCTTAGTTAGTTCTCGATGTTATTACTGTTTTTCTCTTTCATTTGTTGTTGGATGTAACTGGGACCTCGTGTACATAATCTCGTTTTCATCTCATGTACCACATGCGGTGCAAATGACAATAAAGACTCTCTGACTCTGACTATAAAGTCAGGGATTTTTTAATTGATAAAGCTCTGTATATGTTGTATAACACAATCATTGTTCCACATTTAATCTATTGTATTGAGGTTTGGGGAAAAGCGTGCAAAACAATTACAAAGCCTGTTTTTATTTTACAAAAGAGAGCTGTAAGAGTAATCACCAGAAAACATTTCAGTCACCCATCAAACACCTTGTTTCTTCAGCTAAATTTATTGAAATTCCAGGAATTGGTAGAATATAGTATTTTATCAGTTATGTATAGGGCTCATAATAACACATTACCTTTAAATATCCAAAGAAATTTAGACAAAGTTATTACAATCTTAAAGGGACAGATATTCATCAAACCACAATTCAGAACCAGCTTAAAGGGACGGTCTACCTCAATTCAGGGAGTTGGATTGTGGAATGTTCTGGAGAGTGATGTTAAAAATGCAAATTCAATTCATTCATTCATTCAACCTTTATTTATACAGGCTAGCCTCGTTGAGTCACGGGGACTCATTTACAAGAGGGACCTGTCTCACTCACACCAAACAACCATCCACTCTCACACTCACACCTAGGGTCAATTTAGAGTCACCAATCAGCCTAACAAGCATGTTTTTTGGTCTGTGGGAGGAAACCGGAGTACCCGGAGGAAACCCACGCATGCACGGGGAGAACATGCAAACTCCACCCAGAAAGGCCCCGGACCGGGATTTGAACCGGCAACCTTCTCGCTGAGAGGCAGCAGCTCTACCAGTTGTGCCACCGTGCTGCCCAATGTATACATTTAAGAAAAAGGTCAAAAAGGACTTGCTCAAAAACTATATATGATGTAGCTTAGTGTGTTTGTGTATTACAGTTAGAAAAATTAAGTAGAGTTATTCATTTTGTGATGTAGTTTGAAGGTTATCATTGGTTGAACAAACTGTGAAATAAGGGGCAGATATAATAAGATTTCATCTTCTTTCTGCTCCTTTCATTTTATCCTACTTGTATTCTTGTATCTGATGAAACTGTTTTGTATTGTTCTTTTAAAATGAATGAATAAACATCAAATCAAATCAAATCAACGGCCCAGTCAGAGTCCAGAACCTGAAACCTTCAGAGAGCTGAGCAGAAACCTCAAAGAACTGAAGCAACAATGGAAAGAAGAGTGGGTCAGAACTCCTCCAGAACCAGGAGAGAGACTGATGAAGTCCTGCAGAGAACCACAGAGGGTTCTGCTGCTGAAGGAGGTTCTGTTGGGTCAGAGGCACAAGCTGAGGTTAAATTTTAATGATTTTAGAACTTGTTAAAGATCATCCATCCAGCTAACTGTCTATCCATCCATCCATTCAGCTAAAAGTCTATTCATCCTTGTATCTGATGAAACTGTTTTGTATTGTTCTTTTAAAATGAATGAATGAACATCAAATCAAATCAAAAATAAGTCTGTATCTCTGTGTTTATCATTGTCCTGGCATTGTCTCCTGTTGCCTCTGTCTCCTGAGTTCCTTGTGATTCCCTGAGTATGTAAGTTTGCTGCCCTGCGGACGCCATTTTGAAGAGTCCTAATGGTGAACTACTTTTTTTAAATCCAGCAGATTTGACCATTTCGTGAAACTCTCAAGCTCAGAAAAACTTGTACTATAACGTCAGCTATGAAATATATTTTTTCTCAGCAAAGAAACAATTGTTTTACCGTGTTTTGTTGTAAAATCCTGGCTTCTTTGGCAGTCGCGGACGCCATTTTGAAGAGTGCTAATGTGGCGAACTTTTTTTAAAATCCAGACGCGTCACGTAGGCCGCTGAGAAACATCCACAAGTTCAGTTCACCCTCCATGTTAAAAAGTCTTCGTCTGACTCTTCGAAAACAAGCAATAAGGCTCCAGAGTAACACACTGGCTGCTAACTGCTATAGAGAGAGCACACACCAAGAGACTGAGGGGGACGCTTTTTTGTGACGGACCACATCCGGCGCTGCTCGTAAATACGTTATTTCGTTTTTACTGATAGATAATTAGTTATTAGCGGTACTGCATTTTAAATAAAAATAGCACAAACCCGCTTATGAATTATAAAACTTAGTCAATCCGCTGTAAAGCTAACAGATTATTTAGCTACGCTAAAAGCGGATTAGCGCAATAGCGCTACCTAGCGGTGGTAGGCCCACCACTGATCCAAATAATCCACAAATCTTCCACGTCTTCGACAGAAAGAACGGTCAGACACATTGGCTTCCACTCGCTCTACGAGTCCATAATGTATCCCAACGCATGCGTGTCGAAGGGGCAAGCCGCTGTCGAAGGGGCAAGCCACTTTTTACCTTCAGTCTGTGTCGGTCCACTCGCTTCCGAAAATGTCCAAATTAAAATGACCATACCAATGGACCGTGCCTGAAAATATCCCCGAGATCTAATCCATCCAGCCAAAAGTCTGGTTTCTCGAGACACGAACCAAGCCATCATGTAAGGCAGGCAGCCTGACCAGGTCCAGATTAGTCGCCAACGTCTTCCTTTTATGTTGATAGGCCAAGAACCAGCCAAATCCAAAAAGCAGGAACCAGTTATCATAAATCCAATTAAGTATGCATCTTTAAGATCCACAGATGACAGCAGAGATAGATACATCATCAAGTCTTCCAAGTTGATGAGATATCCAGCTGTGTGCATGCCAATAGGGTAAACTGGCTTGCCTACAGCATGTCTTCTCTTTAAAGAAATTTTATCAGTTGTGTTGAGGGACCAACTGAGAACTGACCAAATTGAAATCCATAGTTATGATTCGCAAGATTTTGAAGAAGAGAGGCTCTCAGACAGTTTCACAGACAAGACAAAGCAAAAGCAAAGCGGAGACCGAGAGGAGATGTCCCGCCCTTGAGAAGAGCAAGTGTTGAATGACATGCCAGATTTAGGAAAATCTGACAACATTTTACATGTTAATTTCTGTGAAACTACATTGGGTAAGACAGACCACTACTTTCATTCGACCTTTATTTAGGCAGTCTCATTGAGCCTTGAGGACTCATTTACAAGAGAGACCTGTCTACAAACTAAAGAATGACACCAGCAACAGTAGATTTTCCTTGAACAATCAACAATAGACAATCATAAGTGAGGCATACAGATATTTCTATTTTTATTTATTTATTTTTATTTATATATATTTTTTACCACTACTCTTGGTAATGTTCTTCTAACAGTCGTTCCCGATTTTTTGTTTCTAGATAAAGGGTCAATTTGGGTAAAAATGAACTTACCGGTAACTACAAAAGTGTAAGGTATAAATAATAAAAAAAAAAACAAGGGGTTGTTTAGAGAAACTGGCATTTTTGTTAGGGATGGGGCAGATCCGATCCAGTATCGGTATCGGTATCCGATACCAGCAGAATGTAAGTATCGGGTATCGGAACCAACCTGCCGATATTTCCGATACTTTCTAGATGTCAGAGAGCACATATATTTCACCATACTCTGTGACTTCTGTCTTAACATTGTTACTTAGCGGTATATTAGTGTTCAATTATAGATTAAATCTGTATCTGTTGATAAAATTCAACAAGAATTACAACTCATATAGTGCCAGAATTAAAAATAAGACTAGAAAATGGGGAGTAGAATGTGATGATTTCCCATAATGCTTAGCAGTATTTTAGACTAGTGTTCCTTGCACCATGAGTCAGAAGGACGTCTGTGGAAGAGACCTGCCTCTTCTTGTATGCCATTTGTTTGTGAATTACTGTAGTGAGGCTCAGAGTGTCTTCTTTGGGTTTACCTCACACAAGTCTGAGTTTTGTGCAACATACGTGCTCTCCCTTCAAGAACTTAATTATTACAGCCTCCTATGCTTGAACACCGATATCGGATCGGAAAAGTATCGGTATCGGTCGATACTCAGTTGTTATGTATCGTATCGGATCGGAAGTGAGAAATGTGGATCGGTGCATCCCTAATTTTTGTGTCTGTTTCAACATTTTACAAGCACATGAGGCACAACTCCACTATTCTCCTTTGTTTCAAACTGAGTCCTTCTAATCTCTAATCTGATCCCCGGCATCTTTATGACTGAATCTAGAATAAAAGTGCAATCGAGGGCGATAAATACAGAGAAGTTCATGATCCTTTTTAGTAAGAAAAGTCCCCTTTAACCCAGAACCAATGTCCGTGGCAAGAGAAAATGTATATCTTGTTCATGATGTTTAAATGTGTATATATTGACTTACTGAAGTGGTCTGTGATCCCAAGGCAGTGAGGCGTGAAGCTTTCCGTTAGTAGATTACAACAAGAACTGGGGCTTCATATCTCCGCCGAGGCCTGGAGGGGCTCAATGGTTATCTGTCCTTTTCTCATTAAGTGGGAGATGAAAGTGGAGGCTTGTCTTCGATCATGCATCCCTCAGAGAAAACCTGCAGTGGGACATTAATAAAGTCTTGGGAGTCTGAAGGGAATCACTCCGGTGCTATCTCTTATGGCCAAAAATTAGTAATTTTTCACAAGAGCTGTTCACAGAGGCTGCAGCTTCCACTCGTGTATCCTCAAATTTATGCCAAACCCTAAATCTAATAAAAATGTTGTGCTCACAGAAGCCTTGGAACTGATGTGTAACTGATTAAGACTGAATGAGTCATGGGGTGCTTCTCGGAAAGGGAAAGTCAAATTGTGTTAAAGGAAAAAGATCATAAGTAAAGTTTTTGGGCCTTCTTCCTGTATAATGTTTCTTCTCGTGTCGTTAAAACAACACATTAAGAGTAACGTGATGGAATAGTTCCATATTGCAAAGATGGCAAATGCGAAAAGGCAGGAAGCTTTTGTAAAGTGAGTCACTCGATATGAGTGTTGTGGTTACAAACAGGAGCTCAGAGAGTGGATGTGGAAAAAACAAATGAGGATTGTTTTGGAGAAGAGACATACAAAGAATGGGGGGTTGTACCGGTACTCAACCTAATTCAAAATGGCAGATACAGCTAATATCACCACCAAACAAATAAATAAATAACTGCCAGTTTTGCATACATTGATCTAAAATTCAGTGTACGTAGTAGTAGTTGAGGCTGATTCTCAATAAGCACCAACAGTTTAGTTTAGATATTTGGGCAAGTTCCTCAATAACGACAATATGTCTCTGACTATTCCAAGATGGCGGATGAGCAGAGAGGACGCTTTTAGTCGGGCTCCTGCCAATACTACCTCCAAAGGAGTATTTGGAGAACTTGTACTCGCAGTTTTTTGCGCTGGATGTGCAGAGAGGAGTGCTGAAAAAGCTGTGGAAATTGGACTGGAACATGCGATCCAGAATTATAAATCTACAAGCCAACGTGTCCATGAGTTTTTGCTGAGAGTTAGCCTAGCGTAGCTACAAACCGGGCTAATCAAAGCTAACCGAGCTGGGT
>JBBPBX010054903.1:0-23288 GCA_038048925.1 Garcialebias charrua | reverse complement strand
GTGTATCATCAGTGAGACCTTGTGGACACATTGATATTGTGGTTTAACATGTGACTCCAGAGCGCCCCCTAGATTATTCAAACTGTTATATCTCAGTGAGACATCATCCGATCTGAACCAGATTTATTGTGCGTGTGCACCCCTGGTGCGGAGTAGACACGAGAGACTTCGAAATGGCGACCGAGCGGACGAGCTGGAGCTCGCGCGGTCGCCTCAATAAGGTCCGAGCGGCGCTAAGCTGCTTCGGGCCTCAATGCTGCTTGCAGCTTTAATTATTATTATTCTTCTTCTTCCGTCACTTCGCGCGGCCGTTTGGGGCCTTTAACATATTCAAAAACTCACCAAACTTCACCCAAAATTGTCCCCCAACGAAAATTTTATGATTCTGGTGTAATCGCAAGTGGGCGTGGCCTAACTGCTCAACAGCGCCCCCTAACGTGAGTTGGGGAAAACCGTAAGTCGTAGAGATCTGAAACTCGGTACATATGTAGATCTCCCCAATTCAAGAAAAAAAGTACATTGGAGGTACCCTCTAAAATGCACAGGTAGGCGGCCATTTTGGGTCAAAGGTCAAATTTTGGTCATTTTTCAGTTTTACTCATGTCGAACTTTGACGAACTCCTTCTCAGGCGTTCGACCTATCGGCTTCAAACTTGGTCAGAATGCAGTTAAGGCATGGGCCTTTAAAAGTTATCAAAAAAATTGACTTTTCGTATATGTTCAGGGGGCGTGGTGGAGCGGTGAACTTGGCGTACTCGCCGAAACAAACGAAACGCTATAACTTTGACATTTAAAGGTCTATTGACACCATGCTTTATCCTAGAATAATGAAACTTGGTACACATATGTATCTCATCAGGAGCTACAAAAAAGTCTCTTGGAGCAATGGTCCAAAGCCAACAGGAAGTCGGCCATTTTAGGTCAAAGTCACAATTTGGTCTATTTCATTTACGTCATATCTGAGCGAACTCGTCCTAGAGCTTTCGAGATCCAGGCGTCAAACTCGGTCAGCACTATCTTGAGGCATTGAAGGTCAAAAGTTATCAAAAGAATTTTTCTAAGTCAAAGCATGTGGGCGTGGCCTTAGGTCAAAGTCAAATTTGGTCTATTTCATTTACGTCATATCTGAGCGAACTCGTCCTAGAGCTTTCGAGATCCAGGGGTCAAACTCAGTCAGCACTATCTTGAGGCATTGAAGGTCAAAAGTTATCAAAAGAATTTTTCTATGTCAAAGCATGTGGGCGTGGCCAAGCCTCAAATCTGGCCATTTTCCATGAAACATCAATTACGTCATATCTGAGCGAACTCGTCCTAGAGCTTTCGAGATCCAGGCGTCAAACTCGGTCAGCACTATCTTGAGGCATTGAAGGTCAAAAGTTATCAAAAGAATTTTTCTAAGTCAAAGCATGTGGGCGTGGCCTTAGGTCAAAGTCACAATTTGGTCTATTTCATTTACGTCATATCTGAGCGAACTCGTCCTAGAGCTTTCGAGATCCAGGCGTCAAACTCGGTCAGCACTATCTTGAGGCATTGAAGGTCAAAAGTTATCAAAAGAATTTTTCTATGTCAAAGCATGTGGGCGTGGCCAAGCCTCAAATCTGGCCATTCTCCATGAAACATCAAGCTAAAATAACTTCCTAATATAAGCTCCCAGCTTCACCAAACTCACTGACATCGATCCTTGTTCACCCCCCTGCAGGATTCCATTGCAATACTTGGTGGGCGTGGCCTAATTCCTCAACAGCACCCTCTAGAATATTTTAAAAAAACAGCCCCCAGCCATGCTTTATCCCAGAATAATGAAACTTGGTACACATGTGTATCTCATCAGGAGCTACAAAAAAGTCTCTTGGAGCAATGGTCCAAAGCCAACAGGAAGTCGGCCATTTTAGGTCAAAGTCACAATTTGGTCTATTTCATTGACGTCATATCTGAGCGAACTCGTCCTAGAGCTTTCGAGATCCAGGCGTCAAACTCGGTCAGCACTACCTTGAGGCATTGAAGGTCAAAAGTTATCAAAATAATTTTTCTATGTCAAAGCATGTGGGCGTGGCCAAGCCTCAAATCTGGCCATTCTCCATGAAACATCAAGCTAAAATAACTTCCTAATATAAACTCCCAACTGCACCAAATTCACTAAGGTCTATATTTATCCATCCCTCGACAGGACTGCAGTCCAATATGTAGTGGGCGTGGCCTGATTCTTCCAGAGCGCCCCCTAGAATTTAGTTTAAAAATCAGCCCCCAGCCATGCTTTATCCCAGAATTATGAAACGTGGTATACATGTGTAAATTGTCAGGACCTACAAAAAAGTCTCTTGGAACCCTGGTCCAAGACCAACAGGAAGTCAGCCATTTTGGATCAAAAGGTAGTTTTGGTCATAAATTTCACACCTTTTGACTCAAGTGCGCCCCCTACATTATGTCTATAGTTATATCTCAGTGATACATCATCCGATCTGAACCAGATTTATTGTGCTTTATCAGTGAACACTTCGACACACATTGATAATGGTATGTAAAGTTTTACTCCATAGCGCCCCCTATATTATTACTACAGTTATATCTTAGTGATACATTATCCGATCAGCACGAGATTTATTGTGCTTTATCAGTGAACACTTCGACACACATTGATAATAGTATGTAAATTTTTACTCCATAGCGCCCCCTATATTATTACTACAGTTATATCTTAGTGATACATTATCCGATCTGCACGAGATTTAGTGTGGTTCATCAGTGAGTACTTCTACACACATTGATAATGTTGTGTAAATTTTTACTCCACAACGCCCCCTATATTATTACTACAGTTATATCTCAGTGATACATTATCCGATCTGTACAAGATTTATTGTGCATCAACAGTGAGCCCTTGTGTACACATTGATATGGTGGACTAACATTTGACTCAAGTGCGCATGCTAGTTAGCTTAGCATTAGCATCACCCATTAGCATGTGAGATAACATCAGAAACTTGTTCAGTGTGGTCTGTTGAGTCACCTATGTAAGTTTGGTTGGAAAATAAGGTGTTAGCCTAGCATGCTAGTTAGCTTAGCATTAGCATCAACCGTTAGCATATGAGATAACACCAGAAACTTGTTCAGTGTGGTCTGTTGAGTCACCTGTGTAAGTTTGGTTGGAAAATAAGGTGTTAGCCTAGCATGCTAGTTAGCTTAGCATTAGCATCACCCGTTAGCATGTGAGATAACACCAGAAACTTGTTCAGCGTGGTCTGTTGAGTCACCTGTGTAAGTTTGGTTGGAAAATAAGGTGTTAGCCTAGCATGCTAGTTAGCTTAGCATTAGCATTACCCGTTAGCATGTGAGATAACACCAGAAACTTGTTCAGCGTGGTCTGTTGAGTCACCTGTGTAAGTTTGGTTGGAAAATAAGGTGTTAGCTTAGCATGCTAGTTAGCTTAGCATTAGCATCACCCGTTAGCATGTGAGATAACACCAGAAACTTGTTCAGCGTGGTCTGTTGAGTCATCTGTGTAAGTTTGAATGGAAAATAAGGTGTTAGCCTAGCATGCTAGTTAGCTTAGCATTAGCATCACCCGTTAGCATGTGAGATAACACCAGAAACTTGTTCAGCGTGGTCTGTTGAGTCACCTGTGTAAGTTTGGTTAGAAAATAAGGTGTTAGCCTAGCATGCTAGTTAGCTTAGCATTAGCATTACCCGTTAGCATGTGAGATAACACCAGAAACTTGTTCAGCGTGGTCTGTTGAGTCACCTGTGTAAGTTTGGTTGGAAAATAAGGTGTTAGCCTAGCATGCTAGTTAGCTTAGCATTAGCATTACACGTTAGCATGTGAGATAACACCAGAAACTTGTTCAGCGTGGTCTGTTGAGTCACCTGTGTAAGTTTGGTTGGAAAATAAGGTGTTAGCCTAGCATGCTAGTTAGCTTAGCATTAGCATCACCCGTTAGCATGTGAGATAACACCAGAAACTTGTTCAGCGTGGTATATCTCAGAGATAAATTATCCGATCTGCACGAGATTTATTGTACTTCATCAGTGAGCATGTCTACACGCATTGATATTGTGGATCAACATATGACTCCAGAGCGCCCCCTAGATTATTCAAACTGTTATATCTCAGTGAGACATCATCCGATCTGAACCAGATTTATTGTGCGTGTGCACCCCTGGTGCGGAGTAGACACGAGAGACTTCGAAATGGCGACCGAGCGGACGAGCTGGAGCTCGCGCGGTCGCCTCAATAAGGTCCGAGCGGCGCTAAGCTGCTTCGGGCCTCAACGCCGCTTGCGGCTTTAATTAGGCCCGAAGCAGCGAAGCGCTGCAAGGACCTATTGTAATTGTAGTGTTTATTATTAGGCCCGAAGCAGCGAAGCTCTGCTGAAGGCCTATTGTAATCGCTCGATTTCTTCATTATTATTATTAGGCCCGAAGCAGCGAAGCTCTGCTGAAGGCCTATTGTAATCGCAGGATTTCTTCATTATTATTATTATTATTATTATTCTTCTTCTTTTTCCGTCACTTCGCGCGGCCGTTTGGGGCCTTTAACATATTCAAAAACTCACCAAACTTCACCCAAAATTGTCCCCCAACGAAAATTTTATGAATCTGGTGTAATCGCAAGTGGGCGTGGCCTAACTGCTCAACAGCGCCCCCTAACGTGAGTTGGGGAAAACCGTAAGTCGTAGAGATCTGAAACTCGGAACATATGTAGATCTCCCCAATTCAAGAAAAAAAGTACATTGGGGGTACCCTCTAAAATGCACAGGTAGGCGGCCATTTTGGGTCAAAGGTCAAATTTTGGTCATTTTTCAGTTTTACTCATGTCGAACTTTGACGAACTCCTTCTCAGGCGTTCGACCTATCGGCTTCAAACTTGGTCAGAATGCAGTTAAGGCATGGGCCTTTAAAAGTTATCAAAAAAATTGACTTTTCGTATATGTTCAGGGGGCGTAGTGGAGCGGTGAACTTGGCGTACTCGCCGAAACAAACGAAACGCTATAACTTTGACATTTAAAGGTCTATTGACACCATGCTTTATCCTAGAATAATGAAACTTGGTACACATATGTATCTCATCAGGAGCTACAAAAAAGTCTCTTGGAGCAATGGTCCAAAGCCAACAGGAAGTCGGCCATTTTAGGTCAAAGTCACAATTTGGTCTATTTCATTTACGTCATATCTGAGCGAACTCGTCCTAGAGCTTTCGAGATCCAGGCGTCAAACTCGGTCAGCACTATCTTGAGGCATTGAAGGTCAAAAGTTATCAAAAGAATTTTTCTAAGTCAAAGCATGTGGGCGTGGCCTTAGGTCAAAGTCAAATTTGGTCTATTTCATTTACGTCATATCTGAGCGAACTCGTCCTAGAGCTTTCGAGATCCAGGGGTCAAACTCAGTCAGCACTATCTTGAGGCATTGAAGGTCAAAAGTTATCAAAAGAATTTTTCTATGTCAAAGCATGTGGGCGTGGCCAAGCCTCAAATCTGGCCATTTTCCATGAAACATCAATTACGTCATATCTGAGCGAACTCGTCCTAGAGCTTTCGAGATCCAGGCGTCAAACTCGGTCAGCACTATCTTGAGGCATTGAAGGTCAAAAGTTATCAAAAGAATTTTTCTAAGTCAAAGCATGTGGGCGTGGCCTTAGGTCAAAGTCACAATTTGGTCTATTTCATTTACGTCATATCTGAGCGAACTCGTCCTAGAGCTTTCGAGATCCAGGCGTCAAACTCGGTCAGCACTATCTTGAGGCATTGAAGGTCAAAAGTTATCAAAATAATTTTTCTATGTCAAAGCATGTGGGCGTGGCCAAGCCTCAAATCTGGCCATTCTCCATGAAACATCAAGCTAAAATAACTTCCTAATATAAGCTCCCAGCTACACCAAATTCACTAAGATCTATATTTATCCATCCCTCGACAGGACTGCAGTCCAATATGTAGTGGGCGTGGCCTGATTCTTCCAGAGCGCCCCCTAGAATTTAGTTTAAAAATCAGCCCCCAGCCATGCTTTATCCCAGAATTATGAAACGTGGTATACATGTGTAAATTGTCAGGACCTACAAAAAAGTCTCTTGGAACCCTGGTCCAAAACAAAAACAAAGTCGGCCATTTTGGGTCAAAGGTCATTTTCCGATGTTTTTGAATTGCGTATTTAAACAAACTCCTCTTAGTGATTTTGAAGGATTGCCTTTAAACTTGGTTAACATGCCCTTAACACATTGGACAGTAAAAGTTATCAAAAGTTTGCGTTTTCGTTTATGCTAAAGGGGCGTGGCCAGGCCTCAAACTTGCGCTTCATGCGTCCCCTACATTATTTCTATAGTCCCATCTCAGTGATACATCATCCGATCTGAACCAGATTTATTGTGCATAATCAGTGAGACCTTGTGGACACATTGATATTGTTGTTTAACATATGACTCCAGAGCGCCCCCTAGATTATTCAAACTGTTATATCTCAGTGATACATCATCCGATCTGAACCAGATTTATTGTGCATCATCAGTGAGCCCTTGTGGACACATTGATATGGTGGGCTAACATTTGACTCAAGTGCGCCCCCTACATTATTTCTATAGTTATATCTCAGTGATACATCATCCGATCTGAACCAAATTTATTGTGAATAATCAGTGAGCCCTTGTGGACACATTGATAATGTGGTTTAACATATAACTCCATAGCGCCCCCTAGATTATTCAAACTGTTATATCTCAGTGAGACATCATCCGATCTGAACCAGATTTATTGTGTATCATCAGTGAGACCTTGTGGACACATTGATATTGTGGTTTAACATGTGACTCCAGAGCGCCCCCTAGATTATTCAAACTGTTATATCTCAGTGAGACATCATCCGATCTGAACCAGATTTATTGTGCGTGTGCACCCCTGGTGCGGAGTAGACACGAGAGACTTCGAAATGGCGACCGAGCGGACGAGCTGGAGCTCGCGCGGTCGCCTCAATAAGGTCCGAGCGGCGCTAAGCTGCTTCGGGCCTCAACGCCGCTTGCGGCTTTAATTATTATTATTCTTCTTCTTCCGTCACTTCGCGCGGCCGTTTGGGGCCTTTAACATATTCAAAAACTCACCAAACTTCACCCAAAATTGTCCCCCAATGAAAATTTTATGAATCTGGTGTAATCGCAAGTGGGCGTGGCCTAACTGCTCAACAGCGCCCCCTAACGTGAGTTGGGGAAAACCGTAAGTCGTACAGATCTGAAACTCGGTACATATGTAGATCTCCCCAATTCAAGAAAAAAAGTACATTGGAGGTACCCTCTAAAATGCACAGGTAGGCGGCCATTTTGGGTCAAAGGTCAAATTTTGGTCATTTTTCAGTTTTACTCATGTCGAACTTTGACGAACTCCTTCTCAGGCGTTCGACCTATCGGCTTCAAACTTGGTCAGAATGCAGTTAAGGCATGGGCCTTTAAAAGTTATCAAAAAAATTGACTTTTCGTATATGTTCAGGGGGCGTGGTGGAGCGGTGAACTTGGCGTACTCGCCGAAACAAACGAAACGCTATAACTTTGACATTTAAAGGTCTATTGACACCATGCTTTATCCTAGAATAATGAAACTTGGTACACATATGTATCTCATCAGGAGCTACAAAAAAGTCTCTTGGAGCAATGGTCCAAAGCCAACAGGAAGTCGGCCATTTTAGGTCAAAGTCACAATTTGGTCTATTTCATTTACGTCATATCTGAGCGAACTCGTCCTAGAGCTTTCGAGATCCAGGCGTCAAACTCGGTCAGCACTATCTTGAGGCATTGAAGGTCAAAAGTTATCAAAAGAATTTTTCTAAGTCAAAGCATGTGGGCGTGGCCTTAGGTCAAAGTCAAATTTGGTCTATTTCATTTACGTCATATCTGAGCGAACTCGTCCTAGAGCTTTCGAGATCCAGGGGTCAAACTCAGTCAGCACTATCTTGAGGCATTGAAGGTCAAAAGTTATCAAAAGAATTTTTCTATGTCAAAGCATGTGGGCGTGGCCAAGCCTCAAATCTGGCCATTTTCCATGAAACATCAATTACGTCATATCTGAGCGAACTCGTCCTAGAGCTTTCGAGATCCAGGCGTCAAACTCGGTCAGCACTATCTTGAGGCATTGAAGGTCAAAAGTTATCAAAAGAATTTTTCTATGTCAAAGCATGTGGGCGTGGCCAAGCCTCAAATCTGGCCATTCTCCATGAAACATCAAGCTAAAATAACTTCCTAATATAAGCTCCCAGCTACACCAAATTCACTAAGATCTATATTTCTCCATCCCTCGACAGGACTGCAGTCCAATATGTAGTGGGCGTGGCCTGATTCTTCAAGAGCGCCCCCTAGAATTTAGTTTAAAAATCAGCCCCCAGCCATGCTTTATCCCAGAATTATGAAACGTGGTATACATTTGTAAATTGTCAGGACCTACAAAAAAGTCTCTTGGAACCCTGGTCCAAAACCAACAGGAAGTCGGCCATTTTGGGTCAAAATGTAGTTTTGGTCATAAATTTCACACCTTTTGACTCCATAGCGCCCCCTATATTATTACTACAGTTATATCTTAGTGATACATTATCCGATCTGCACGAGATTTAGTGTGGTTCATCAGTGAGTACTTCTACACAGTACTTCTAAGTTTGGTTGGAAAATAAGGTGTTAGCCTAGCATGCTAGTTAGCTTAGCATTAGCATCATCCGTTAGCATGTGAGATAACACCAGAAACTTGTTCAGCGTGGTCTGTTGAGTCACCTGTGTAAGTTTGGTTGGAAAATAAGGTGTTAGCCTAGCATGCTAGTTAGCTTAGCATTAGCATCACCCGTTAGCATGTGAGATAACACCAGAAACTTGTTCAGCGTGGTCTGTTGAGTCATCTGTGTAAGTTTGGTTGGAAAATAAGGTGTTAGCCTAGCATGCTAGTTAGCTTAGCATTAGCATTACCCGTTAGCATGTGAGATAACACCAGAAACTTGTTCAACGTGGTCTGTTGAGTCACCTGTGTAAGTTTGGTTGGAAAATAAGGTGTTAGCCTAGCATGCTAGTTAGCTTAGCATTAGCATCACCCGTTAGCATGTGAGATAACACCAGAAACTTGTTCAGCGTGGTATATCTCAGAGATACATTATCCAATCTGCACGAGATTTATTGTACTTCATCAGTGAGCACGTCTACACTAGGGATGCACCGATCCACATTTCTCACTTCCGATCCGATATCGATACTTTGAAACTGGGTATCGATCGATACCGATACTTTACCGATCCGATATCAGTGTTGAAGTAAACGAGCCCGCAATAATAAAATTATATAAGTGAGAGTCATTTGTTGCACAAAATTCTATGAATTCCGCTTTAACATTGTGTAAGGTAAACCCAAAGAAGACACTCTGAGCCTCACTACAGTAATTCACAAACTAATGGCATACAAGAGACAGGTCTCTTCCACAGACGTCCTTCTGACTCATGGTGCAAGGAACACTAGTCTAAAATACTGCTAAAGATTAGATTATGGGAAATGATCACAGTCTACTCCCCAGTTTTTATTTTTATTTTTGATTGTGGCACTATATGAGTTGTAATTCTTGTTGAATTTGATCAACAGATACAGATTTAATCTATAATTGAACACTAACATACCGCAAAGCATTCTGGGTAAGGCCGTTTTTAAGTTTCGTTTTTGAATAGTGGCACTATGACTTGTAATTCTTGTTGGTTTTGATCAACAGATACAGATTTAAACTATGCATTGAATTTATAAATGTAAATTCAATGTACAGTATTGTTTAAATCTGTATCTGTTGATCAAAACCAACAAGAATTACAACTCATAGTGCCACTATTCAAAAACGAAACTAAAAAACGGCATTACCCAGAATGCTTTGCGGTATGTTAGTGTTCAATTATAGATTAAATATGTATCTGTTGATCAAATTCAACAAGAATTATAACTCATATAGTGCAAAAATCAAAAATAAAACTAAAATCTGGGGAGTAGACTGTGATCATTTCCCATAATCTAATCTTTAGCAGTATTTTAGACTAGTGTTCCTTGCACCATGAGTCAGAAGGATGTCTGTGGAAGAGACCTGTCTCTTGTATGCCATTAATTTGTGAGTTTCTACAGTGAGGCTCAGAGTGTCTTCTTTGGATTTATCTCACACAATGTTAAGACAGAAGTCACAGAGTATGGTGCAAAGCACTTCCTCTCTGACATCTGGAAAGTATCGGAAATATCGGCAGGTTGGAACCGATACCAGATACTGAAACTATGCTGGTATCGGATACCGATATCGATACTGGATCCGATCGGCCCCATCCCTAGTCTACACACATTGATATTGTGGATTAACATATGACTCTAGAGCGCCCCTAGATTATTCAAACTGTTAGATCTCAGTGATACATCATTCGATCTGTACCAGATTTATTCTGCGTCATCAGGGAGCAGTTCTAAACGCATTGATATTGTTGTGTAAATTTTGACTTCAGTGCACCACCTACATAATTCAAACTGTTATATGTCAATAAGGATGAAGGGAAAAAAATAGTTTTTTTAAATCTAGATTATTTGTCTTGGCGATTCAGAATCAATTCTAAATGCTCCAAAATTGATTTTAAAACATGTTTAATTTTCCCCTGATACATGCTCAATAATCCAGGTAGAAAACTCTAAAAAAGCTAAGTCTGATATTCAGCTCAGTCTTAGCACCCTTTCAAAGTGGATCAACCAGTTTGCTGGTGACTGCTGAAACCAGTTGCTCACATGATGGATGACCATCATCTTAACAATGGATCGTTAGCACCCATTGTAAAAACAACCCAAAGGGTTGTTTGCTATTCACAAAGGGCTGATCACTTCTACACACTTTGATACTATGGTTTAACAGATGACTCCAGTGTGCCCCATACATTATTTTTCCAACTGTTACATCTCATTGCTAGATCATGTGATCTGTTCCACGTTTACTATGTATCATCTGTCAGCACTTCTAAACACGTATATATTGTTGTTGTTCGCTAATTGTTCTTGGCAAACTGGTGCTGGATGGGCACGAGAGACTTTGAGGTGGCGACCGATCGGACCAGCTGGAGCTCACGAGGTCGCCGCAATAAGGCCGGAGCTGCGCTAAGCTGCGAGGGCCTCAATGCTGCTTGCAGCTTTAATTATTATTATTTTTATTCTAGTCCCTCTTTAAGTGGCCTTTTGGAGGCTTTATCATATACGAAAACTCACCAAATTTGGCGGACTCGTCAGGACTGGTGAAAAATTACGTATTTTGGGGGCGTGGCAAAAATCGCCACAGAAACGGCTCAAGAGCGCCCCCTAGAAATTTTCAAAATACCCTCCGCATGACCTTAGTTTGAGGTAGAATCATGAAATTTGGTACACTTGTCCAACTCACCAAGATGCACAGAAAACCCTCTTGCACCAATGTTGTACGATAAATGGTAAGGCGGCCATTTTGGAACGATGACCAAATTTTTACCCCTTTTTGGCCGTTTACAGCCTCCGCATTTGAACGAACTCCTCCTATGAATTTCGCTCGATTTGGTTCAAACTTGGCCAGTTTCTTCATAAGGCATGGGGGAACAAACGATATCAAAATTGTGCGTTTTCATTAATGCTGAAGGGGCGGGGCCAGACGTCAAAGTTGGACATCTCGCCATGAAAAATGAAACGCTTACAGCTCTTACACGAAAAGAGTCTAATACATCAAACCTTCAGTTATTGACCCACATCCGGTCCCCTGCAAAACTGTATGGTCAAATCATGACATCACTTAAGCCACGCCCCCTGACAACAGGAAGTGTAAAGTTTTAGGTTGAACGGTCCATATCGGACCTCTGTTACCTAATCAGCGTGGCATTGTGTCCAGTGACTGAAGACATGTTGGTGTAACAAGCTTTCCAGTGCTGTTCGTTTTTGGTGGAGCATGTGGGCGTGGCGTCGTGGCGAAGTAAGACGTAACGCCATCACCATACGTTTGGTTCTAAAATCCACAGATTTGATCCGAGGAGTACCAAAATCAGTATGATCGATCATTGCCCACCCCTTGAACAGGTGTTTATGCTAATTAGCAAATTGCTACAGAAACGGCTCAAGAGCGCCCCCTAGAAATATTCAAAATACCCTCCGCATTGACCTTAGTTTGACGTATATTCATGAAATTTGGTACACTTGTCCAACTCACCAAGATGTACAGAAAGCCCTCTGGCACCAATGTTGTACGATAAATGGTAAGGCGGCCATTTTGGAACGATGACCAAATTTTCACCCCTTTTTGGCCGTTTACAGCCTCTGCATTTCAACGAACTCCTCCTAGGGATTTCGCTCGATTTGATTCAAACTTGGCCAGTTTCTTTATAAGGCACGGGGGAACAAATGTTATCAAAACTGTGCGTTTTCATGCATGCTGAAGGGGCGGGGCCAGACCTCAAAGTTGGACATCTCGCCATGAAAAACGAAACGCTTATAGCTCTTACACGAAAACTGTCTAATACATCAAACCTTCAGTGATTGACCCACATCCGGTCCCCTGCAAAACTGTATGGTCAAATCATGACATCACTTAAGCCACGCCCCCTGACAACAGGAAGTGTAAAGTTTTACGTTGAACGGTCCATATCGGATCCCTGTTACCTAATCAGCGTGACATTGTATCCAGTCACCAAAGACATGTTGGTGTAACAAGCTTTCCAGCACTGTTCGTTTTGGGTGGAGCAAGTGGGCGTGGTGACATGGCGAAGTAAGACGTAACGCCGTCACCATACGTTTGGTTCTAAACTCCACAGATTTGATCTGAGGAGTACCAAAATCATTATGATCGATCATTACCCACCCCTTGAACAGGTGTTTATGCTAATTAGCAAATACCCTCCATAGCGCCCCCTAGATTATTCAAACTGTTGTAGCTCAGTGATACATCATCCGATCTGAACCAGATTTATTGTGCATCATCAGTGAGCCCTTGTGGACACATTGATATGGTGGGCAAACATTTGACTCAAGTGCGCCCCCTACATTACTTCTATAGTTATATCTCAGTGATACATCATCCGATCTGAACCAGATTTATTGTGCATCATCAGTGAACACTTTGACACACATTGATAATGTTATGTAAATTTTTACTCCATAGCGCCCCCTATATTATTACTACAGTTATATCTCAGTGATACATTATCCGATCTGCACGAGATTTATTGTGCTTTATCAGTGAACACTTCGACACACATTGATAATGTTATGTAAATTTTTACTCTATAGCGCCCCCTATATTATTACTACAGTTATATCTTAGTGATACATTATCCGATCTGCACGAGATTTATTGTGATTCATCAGTGAACACTTCTACACACATTGATAATGGTATGTAAATTTTTACTCCATAGCGCCCCCTGTATTATTACTACAGTTATATCTTAGTGATACATTATCCGATCTGCACAAGATTTATTGTGCTTTATCAGTGAACACTTCGACACACATTGATAATGGTATGTAAATTTTTACTCCATAGCGCCCCCTATATTATTACTACAGTTATATCTTAGTGATACATTATCCGATCTGCACGAGATTTATTGTGATTCATCAGTGAACACTTCTACACACATTGATAATGGTATGTAAATTTTTACTCCACAGCGCCCCCTATATTATTTCTACAGTTATATCTCAGTGATACATTATCCGATCTGTACGAGATTTATTGTGCTTTATCAGTGAACACGTCGACACACATTGATAATGGTATGTAAATTTTTACTCCATAGCGCCCCCTATATTATTACTACAGTTATATCTCAGTGATACATCATCCGATCTGAACCAGATTTATTGTGTATCATCAGTGAGACATTGTGGACACATTGATATTGTGGTTTAACATATGACTCCAGAGCGCCCCCTAGATTACTCAAACTGTTATATCTCAGTGAGACATCATCTGATCTGAACCAGATTTATTGTGTATCATCAATGAGCCCTT
This sequence comes from Garcialebias charrua, assembly GCA_038048925.1. Lineage (NCBI taxonomy): Eukaryota > Metazoa > Chordata > Actinopteri > Cyprinodontiformes > Rivulidae > Garcialebias > Garcialebias charrua. Next base: position 9,318 of record JBBPBX010054903.1, on the reverse strand, counting down.
GTGGACACATTGACAAGGTGGGCTAAATTTGACTCAAGTGCGCCCCCTACATTATTTCTATAGTTATATCTCAGTGATACATCATCCGATCTGAACCAAATTTATTGTGAATAATCAGTGAGCCCTTGTGGACACATTGATATTGTGGTTTAACATATAACTCCATAGCGCCCCCTAGATTATTCAAACTGTTATATCTCAGTGAGACATCATCCGATCTGAACCAGATTTATCGTGTATCATCAGTGAGACCTTGTGGACACATTGATATTGTGGTTTAACATGTGACTCCAGAGCGCCCCCTAGATTATTCAAACTGTTATATCTCAGTGAGACATCATCCGATCTGAACCAGATTTATTGTGCATCATCAGTGAGTCCTTGTGGACACATTGATAAGGTGGGCTAACATTTGACTCAAGTGCGCCCCCTACATTATTTCTATAGTTATATCTCAGTGATACATCATCCGATCTGAACCAGATTTACTGTGAATCATCATTGAGACATTGTGGACACATTGATATTGTGGTTTAACATATGACTCCAGAGCGCCCCCTAGATTATTCAAACTGTTATATCTCAGTGATACATCATCCGATCTGAACCAGATTTATTGTGCATCATCAGTGAGCCCTTGTGGACACATTGATATGGTGGGCTAACATTTAACTCAAGTGCGCCCCCTACATTATTTCTATAGTTATATCTCAGTGATACATCATCCGATCTGAACCAGATTTATTGTGCATCATCAGTGAGCCCTTGTGGACACATTGATTTTGTGATTTAACATATAACTCCATAGCGCCCCCTAGATTATTCAAACTGTTATATCTCAGTGAGACATCATCTGATCTGAACCAGATTTATTGTGCGTGTGCACCCCTGGTGCGGAGTAGACACGAGAGACTTCGAAATGGCGACCGAGCGGACGAGCTGGAGCTCGCGCGGTCGCCTCAATAAGGTCCGAGCGGCGCTAAGCTGCGAGGGCCTCAATGCTGCTTGCAGCTTTAATACTGATTTTGGTACTCCTCGGATCAAATCTGTGGATTTTAGAACCAAACGTATGGTGATGGCGTTATGTCTTACTTCGCCACGTCGCCACGCCCACATGCTCCACCAAAAACGAACAGTATTGGAATGCTTGTTACACCAACATGTCTTCGGTCACTGGACACAATGCCACGCTGATTAGGTAACAGGGGTCCGATATGGACCGTTCAACGTAAAACTTTACACTTCCTGTTGTCAGGGGGCGTGGCTTAAGTGATGTCATGATTTGACCATACAGTTTTGCGGGGGACCGGATGTGGGTCAATAACTGAAGGTTTGATGTATTAGACTTTTTTCGTGTAAGAGCTGTAAGCGTTTCGTTTTTCATGGCGAGATGTCCAACTTTGACGTCTGGCCCCGCCCCTTCAGCATTCATGAAAACGCACAATTTTGATATCGTTTGTTCCCCCGTGCCTTATGAAGAAACTGGCCAAGTTTGAACCAAATCGAGCGAAATTCATAGGAGGAGTTCGTTCAAATGCGGAGGCTGTAAACGGCCAAAAAGGGGTGAAAATTTGGTCATCGTTCCAAAATGGCCGCCTTACCATTTATTGTACAACATTGGTGCCAGAGGGTTTTCTGTGCATCTTGGTGAGTTGGACAAGTGTACCAAATTTCATGATTCTACGTCAAACTAAGGTCAATGCGGAGGGTATTTTGAAAATTTCTAGGGGGCGCTCTTGAGCCGTTTCTGTGGCGATTTTTGCCACGCCCCCAAAATACGTAATTTTTCACCAGTCCTGACGAGTCCGCAAAATTTGGTGAGTTTTCATATATGTTAAGGCCCCCAAAAAGCCACTTCTTTTGGGGGAAGAATAAAAAAATAAAAAAAAATAATAAACACTACAATTACAATAGGTCCTTGCAGCGCTTCGCTGCTTCGGGCCTAATTAAAGCTGCAAGCAGCATTGAGGCCCGAAGCAGCTTAGCACTGCTCGGACCTTATTGAGGCGACCACGCGAGCTCCAGCTCGTCCGCTCGGTCGCCATTTCGAAGTCTCTCGTGTCTACTCCGCACCAGGGGTGCACACGCACAATAAATCTGGTTCAGATCGGATGATGTCTCACTGAGATATAACAGTTTGAATAATCTAGGGGGCGCTCTGGAGTCACATGTTAAACCACAATATCAATGTGTCCACAAGGGCTCACTGATGATGCACAATAAATCTGGTTCAGATCGGATGATGTATCACTGAGATATAACAGTTTGAATAATCTAGGGGGCGCTCTGGAGTCATATGTTAGCCCACCATATCAATGTGTCCACAAGGGCTCACTGATGATGCACAATAAATCTGGTTCAGATCGGATGATGTATCACTGAGATATAACTATATAAATAATGTAGGGGGCGCACTTGAGTCAAATGTTAGCCCACCATATCAATGTGTCCACAAGGGCTCACTGATGATGCACAATAAATCTGGTTCAGATCGGATGATGTATCACTGAGATATAACTATAGAAATAATGTAGGGGGCGCACTTGAGTCAAATGTTAGCCCACAATATCAATGTGTCCACAAGGGCTCACTGATGATACACAATAAATCTGGTTCAGATCGGATGATGTATCACTGAGATATAACTGTAGTAATAATATAGGGGGCGCTATGGAGTAAAAATTTACATAACATTATCAATGTGTGTCGAAGTGTTCACTGATAAAGCACAATAAATCTCGTGCAGATCGGATAATGTATCACTAAGATATAACTGTAGTAATAATATAGGGGGCGCTATGGAGTAAACATTTACATACCATTATCAATGTGTGTCGAAGTGTTCACTGATAAAGCACAATAAATCTCATGCAGATCGGATAATGTATCACTAAGATATAACTGTAGTAATAATACAGGGGGCGCTATGGAGTAAAAATGTACATACCATCATCAATGTGTGTAGAAGTGTTCAGTGATGAATCACAATAAATCTCGTGCAGATCGGATAATGTATCACTAAGATATAACTGTAGTAATAATATAGGGGGCGCTATGGAGTAAAAATTTACATACCATTATCAATGTGTGTCGAAGTGTTCACTGATAAAGCACAATAAATCTCGTGCAGATCGGATAATGTATCACTGAGATATAACTGTAGTAATAATATAGGGGGCGCTATGGAGTAAAAATTTACATACCATTATCAATGTGTGTAGAAGTGTTCACTGATGAATCACAATAAATCTCGTGCAGATCGGATAATGTATCACTAAGATATAACTGTAGTAATAATATAGGGGGCGCTATGGAGTAAAAATTTACATACCATTATCAATGTGTGTCGAAGTGTTCACTGATAAAGCACAATAAATCTCGTGCAGATTGGATAATGTATCACTGAGATATAACTGTAGTAATAATATAGGGGGCGCTATGGAGTAAAAATTTACATACCATTATCAATGTGTATAGAAGTGTTCACTGATGAATCACATTAAATCTCGTGCAGATCGGATAATGTATCACTAAGATATAACTGTAATAATAATATAGGGGGCGCTATGGAGTAAAAATTTACATAACATTATCAATGTGTGTCGAAGTGTTCACTGATAAAGCATAATAAATCTCGTGCAGATCGGATAATGTATCACTAAGATATAACTGTAGTAATAATACAGGGGGCGCTATGGAGTAAAAATTTACATACCATTATCAATGTGTGTAGAAGTGTTCACTGATGAATCATAATAAATCTCGTGCAGATCGGATAATGTATCACTAAGATATAACTGTAGTAATAATATAGGGGGCGCTATGGAGTAAAAATTTACATAACATTATCAATGTGTGTCGAAGTGTTCACTGATAAAGCATAATAAATCTTGTGCAGATCGGATGATGTATCACTGAGATATAACTATAGAAATAATGTAGGGGGCGCACTTGAGTCAAATGTTAGCCCACCATATCAATGTGTCCACAAGGGCTCACTGATGATGCACAATAAATCTGGTTCAGATCGGATGATGTATCACTGAGATACAACAGTTTGAATAATCTAGGGGGCGCTATGGAGGCTATTTGCTAATTAGCATAAACACCTGTTCAAGGGGTGGGTAATGATCGATCATAATGATTTTGGTACTCCTCAGATCAAATCTGTGGAGTTTAGAACCAAACGTATGGTGACGGCGTTACGTCTTACTTCGCCACGTCACCACGCCCACTTGCTCCACCCAAAACGAACAGTGCTGGAAAGCTTGTTACACCACCATGTCTTCGGTGACTGGATACAATGTCACGTTGATTAGGTAACAGGGATCCGATATGGACCGTTCAACGTAAAACTTTACACTTCCTGTTGTCAGGGGGCGTGGCTTAAGTGATGTCATGATTTGACCATACAGTTTTGCAGGGGACCGGATGTGGGTCAATCACTGAAGGTTTGATGTATTAGACAGTTTTCGTGTAAGAGCTGTAAGCGTTTCGTTTTTCATGGCGAGATGTCCAACTTTGAGGTCTGGCCCCGCCCCTTCAGCATGCATGAAAACGCACAGTTTTGATAACATTTGTTCCCCCGTGCCTTATAAAGAAACTGGCCAAGTTTGAATCAAATCGAGCGAAATCCCTAGGAGGAGTTCGTTGAAATGCAGAGGTTGTAAACGGCCAAAAATGTGTGAAAATTTGGTCATCGTTCCAAAATGGCCGCCTTACCATTTATCGTACAACATTGGTGCCAGAGGGTTTTCTGTGCATCTTGGGGAGTTGGACAAGTGTACCAAATTTCATGATTCTACGTCAAACTAAGGTCAATGCAGAGGGTATTTTGAATATTTCTAGGGGGCGCTCTTGAGCCGTTTCTGTAGCGATTTGCAAATTAGCATAAACACCTGTTCAAGGGGTGGGCAATGATCGATCATACTGATTTTGGTACTCCTCGGATCAAATCTGTGGATTTTAGAACCAAACGTAAGGTGATGGCGTTATGTCTTACTTCGCCACGTCGCCACGCCCACATGCTCCACCAAAAACGAACAGTATTGGAATGCTTGTTACACCAACATGTCTTCGGTCACTGGACACAATGCCACGCTGATTAGGTAACAGGGGTCCGATATGGACCGTTCAACGTAAAACTTTACACTTCCTGTTGTCAGGGGGCGTGGCTTAAGTGATGTCATGATTTGACCATACAGTTTTGCGGGGGACCGGATGTGGGTCAATAACTGAAGGTTTGATGTATTAGACTTTTTTCGTGTAAGAGCTGTAAGCGTTTCGTTTTTCATGGCGAGATGTCCAACTTTGACGTCTGGCCCCGCCCCTTCAGCATTCATGAAAACGCACAATTTTGATATCGTTTGTTCCCCCGTGCCTTATGAAGAAACTGGCCAAGTTTGAACCAAATCGAGCGAAATTCATAGGAGGAGTTCGTTCAAATGCGGAGGCTGTAAACGGCCAAAAAGGGGTGAAAATTTGGTCATCGTTTCAAAATGGCCGCCTTACCATTTATTGTACAACATTGGTGCCAGAGGGTTTTCTGTGCATCTTGGTGAGATGGACAAGTGTACCGAATTTCATGATTCTACGTCAAAATAAGGTCAATGCGGAGGGTATTTTGAAAATTTCTAGGGGGCGCTCTTGAGCCGTTTCTGTGGCGATTTTTGCCACGCCCCCAAAATACGTAATTTTTCACCAGTCCTGACGAGTCCGCCAAATTTGGTGAGTTTTCGTATATGATAAAGCCCCCAAAAGGCCACTTAAAGAGGGACTAGAATAAAAATAAAAAAAATAATAATAATTAAAGCTGCAAGCAGCATTGAGGCCCTCGCAGCTTAGCGCCGCTCGGACCTTATTGAGGCGACCGCGCGAGCTCCAGCTCGTCCGCTCGGTCGCCATTTCGAAGTCTCTCGTGTCTACTCCGCACCAGGGGTGCACACGCACAATAAATCTGGTTCAGATCGGATGATGTCTCACTGAGATATAACAGTTTGAATAATCTAGGGGGCGCTCTGGAGTCACATGTTAAACCACAATATCAATGTGTCCACAAGGTCTCACTGATGATACACAATAAATCTGGTTCAGATCGGATGATGTCTCACTGAGATATAACAGTTTGAATAATCTAGGGGGCGCTATGGAGTTATATGTTAAACCACATTATCAATGTGTCCACAAGGGCTCACTGATTATTCACAATAAATTTGGTTCAGATCGGATGATGTATCACTGAGATATAACTATAGAAATAATGTAGGGGGCGCACTTGAGTCAAATGTTAGCCCACCATATCAATGTGTCCACAAGGGCTCACTGATGATGCACAATAAATCTGGTTCAGATCGGATGATGTATCACTGAGATATAACAGTTTGAATAATCTAGGGGGCGCTATGGAGTAAAAATTTACATACTATTATCAATGTGTGTCGAAGTGTTCACTGATAAAGCACAATAAATCTCGTGCAGATCGGATAATGTATCACTAAGATATAACTGTAGTAATAATACAGGGGGCGCTATGGAGTAAAAATTTACATATCATTATGAATGTGTGTAGAAGTGTTCACTGATGAATCATAATAAATCTCGTGCAGATCGGATAATGTATCACTAAGATATAACTGTAGTAATAATATAGGGGGCGCTATGGAGTAAAAAATTACATAACATTATCAATGTGTATAGAAGTGTTCACTGATGAATCACATTAAATCTCGTGCAGATCGGATAATGTATCACTAAGATATAACTGTAGTAATAATATAGGGGGCGCTATGGAGTAAAAATTTACATACCATTATGAATGTGTGTAGAAGTGTTCACTGATGAATCATAATAAATCTCGTGCAGATCGGATAATGTATCACTAAGATATAACTGTAGTAATAATATAGGGGGCGCTATGGAGTAAAAAATTACATAACATTATCAATGTGTATAGAAGTGTTCACTGATGAATCACATTAAATCTCGTGCAGATCGGATAATGTATCACTAAGATATAACTGTAGTAATAATATAGGGGGCGCTATGGAGTAAAAATTTACATACCATTATGAATGTGTGTAGAAGTGTTCACTGATGAATCATAATAAATCTCGTGCAGATCGGATAATGTATCACTAAGATATAACTGTAGTAATAATATAGGGGGCGCTATGGAGTAAAAATTTACATACCATTATCAATGTGTGTCGAAGTGTTCACTGATAAAGCACAATAAATCTCGTGCAGATCGGATAATGTATCACTAAGATATAACTGTAGTAATAATACAGGGGGCGCTATGGAGTAAAAATTTACATACCATTATCAATGTGTGTAGAAGTGTTCACTGATGAATCACAATAAATCTCGTGCAGATCGGATAATGTATCACTAAGATATAACTGTAGTAATAATATAGGGGGCGCTATGGAGTAAAAATTTACATACCATTATCAATGTGTGTCGAAGTGTTCACTGATAAAGCACAATAAATCTCGTGCAGATCGGATAATGTATCACTAAGATATAACTGTAGTAATAATACAGGGGGCGCTATGGAGTAAAAATTTACATACCATTATGAATGTGTGTAGAAGCGTTCACTGATGAATCATAATAAATCTCGTGCAGATCGGATAATGTATCACTAAGATATAACTGTAGTAATAATATAGGGGGCGCTATGGAGTAAAAAATTACATAACATTATCAATGTGTGTCGAAGTGTTCACTGATAAAGCATAATAAATCTCGTGCAGATCGGATGATGTATCACTGAGATATAACTATAGAAATAATGTAGGGGGCGCACTTGAGTCAAATGTTAGCCCACCATATCAATGTGTCCACAAGGGCTCACTGATGATGCACAATAAATCTGGTTCAGATCGGATGATGTATCACTGAGATACAACAGTTTGAATAATCTAGGGGGCGCTATGGAGGCTATTTGCTAATTAACATAAACACCTGTTCAAGGGGTGGGTAATGATCGATCATAATGATTTTGGTACTCCTCAGATCAAATCTGTGGAGTTTAGAACCAAACGTATGGTGACGGCGTTACGTCTTACTTCGCCACGTCACCACGCCCACTTGCTCCACCCAAAACGAACAGTGCTGGAAAGCTTGTTACACCACCATGTCTTCGGTGACTGGATACAATGTCACGCTGATTAGGTAACAGGGATCCGTTATGGACCGTTCAACGTAAAACTTTACACTTCCTGTTGTCAGGGGGCGTGGCTTAAGTGATGTCATGATTTGACCATACAGTTTTGCAGGGGACCGGATGTGGGTCAATCACTGAAGGTTTGATGTATTAGACAGTTTTCGTGTAAGAGCTGTAAGCGTTTCGTTTTTCATGGCGAGATGTCCAACTTTGAGGTCTGGCCCCGCCCCTTCAGCATGCATGAAAACGCACAGTTTTGATAACATTTGTTCCCCCGTGCCTTATAAAGAAACTGGCCAAGTTTGAATCAAATCGAGCGAAATCCCTAGGAGGAGTTCGTTGAAATGCAGAGGCTGTAAACGGCCAAAAAGGGGTGAAAATTTGGTCATCGTTCCAAAATGGCCGCCTTACCATTTATCGTACAACATTGGTGCCAGAGGGTTTTCTGTGCATCTTGGTGAGTTGGACAAGTGTACCAAATTTCATGATTCTACGTCAAACTAAGGTCAATGCGGAGGGTATTTTGAATATTTCTAGGGGGCGCTCTTGAGCCGTTTCTGTAGCGATTTGCTAATTAGCATAAACACCTGTTCAAGGGGTGGGCAATGATCGATCATACTGATTTTGGTACTCCTCGGATCAAATCTGTGGATTTTAGATCCAAACGTATGGTGATGGCGTTACGTCTTACTTCGCCATGTCGCCACGCCCACTTGCTCCACCCAAAACGAACAGTGCTGGAAAGCTTGTTACACCAACATGTCTTTAGTCACTGGACACAATGTCACGCTGATTAGGTAACACGGGTCCGATATGGACCTTTCAAAGTAAAACTTTACACTTCCTGTTGTCAGGGGGCGTGGCTTAAGTGATGTCATGATTTGACCATACAGTTTTGCAGGGGACCGGATGTGGGTCAATAACTGAAGGTTTGATGTATTAGACTCTTTTCGTGTAAGAGCTGTAAGCGTTTCGTTTTTCATGGCGAGATGTCCAACTTTGACGTCTGGCCCCGCCCCTTCAGCATTCATGAAAACGCACAATTTTGATGTCGTTTGTTCCCCCATGCCTTATGAAGAAACTGGCCAAGTTTGAACCAAATCGAGCGAAATTCATAGGAGGAGTTCGTTCAAATGCAGAGGCTGTAA
>JBBPBX010054902.1:0-15763 GCA_038048925.1 Garcialebias charrua | reverse complement strand
CTACACGGCCAAAATTCTACAGCGGCCGAATGCACAGGAGCGGTAAAAATACAATATAAAATTTTAAAAAAGTTTTAAAATCGATTTTGGGGCTTTTAGAATAGATTCTGAATCGCCAGGACTAAGAATCTTGATTCTTTAAAAAATAGATTTTTTTTGCTGCATCCATAATTGCTACACACTGAAACCTTTTTGTCCACAACTAGATACACACACTAATATTACTGTATGAGGGACGACTCGTTGCACTGCCTACGTCATATTCAGGGGACGGAGAGCAGGCAGGAGGAGGGGGGTCAAAAACACCAGATGAGAATTTTTTCACTTTGCAAAGTCTAAATTTGAGTTAGGATGACATTTTTGACTTGTGAAAATTTCTCAACAAGCTTATTTTATGCTTTTCATTAGACTACTATTAGCTTAAAAACACTTTTCATTTCTCCTTTAAGTTCAAGATGCTTACACTGCGACAAGTTCTCCAGTCTGTGAGACCTGGAGACTGCGCATGTACAGTAGACTTAAAAGATACCTATTTCCATATAGGCGTTTGGAGGAATCACAGAAAATTCCTCCACTTTGCTTTTGAGGGAATTGCTTATGAATTCAAAGCTTTACCCTTTGGTTTAAAGACTGCTCCCCGCACATTTACAAAATGTCTGGACGCAGCTCTGACCCCTCTCAGGAATCAAGGACTCAGGTCATGAACTACCTGGATGACCTGCTGATTCTGGCTGAAAGCAGAAAGCAGGCCCAGTTACACTCTTACGAGGTGATTTCTCACTTAAAGTCTCTTGGGTTTGTTATAAACCTGCAAAAGAGCAATTTAACTCTGTCACGGGTTACCGTATTTCTGGGAGTACAGATCAACACCATCCAATACAGAGCATGGCTCTCAAAGGAACGGGTTTCCTCCATTCGCTCTTGCCTGAGCAAATTTAAATTGGACCATCGAGTCCCTGTAAAAACCTGCCAACGCCTTCTAGCCTCTTGGCAGCGGCCATTCCATGTGTACCACATGCATTACTGAAAATGCGGCCCATGCAGCTGTGGCTGAATCAACGGATACAGCCTAACCTACCTAAACAAACGGGGAGGGTTAGGATAAATTCAGAGTGCCTGGAGGCTCTGGAACCTTGGAGAAACATGTCCGTTTTCACGGATGGGGTCTCACTAGGAAGGGTGTCATCTCGTGTGGTCATCACAACGGATGCCTCAAAAACAGGATGGGGGGCAATCTGTAGGAATCAGAATGCCTGCAGCCTTTGGAGTGAACAGGAAGCAAGATTACACATTAACTTTCTGGAATTGTTAGCCGTTTTCTTATTGAAATTCTTCTTCCACAAAGGTCTGATTGCTGGACAACACATCCTAGTAAAATCAGATAACAGGACCACAGTGTCCTTTATCACCAGAGAGGGAGGGACAAGGTCCCGGGCCCTCCTCCATCTGGCACAAAAGATGCTCACATGGTGTGCGCCAAGGATCCTGTCACTCAGAGCGACTCATGTCCCTGGTGAACTAAATTATGGAGCAGATGCCCTCTCAAGGGGCCCTCTGCTAGCGTCAGAATGGAGCCTGAACCCACAGATTGTGGAACAGGTATGGTCACAATTCGGCAGGGCCTCTGTGGACCTGTTCGCCTGCAGGGCTAGCTCACACTGTGACCTCTACTTCTTCTTGAGGGAAGCGGATGCCCCATTGGGTATGGATGCTCTGGCACATGACTGGCCAGCAGGGGTACTTTACTACCATGTGTCATTGTGTCCCTGGGCAAGACACTTAACCCAGAGTTGCTCCCGGTAGGTCTGGATGGCGCCTTGCAAGGCAGGCTACCACTACCAGTGTTTGAATGTCTGAATGAATGGGTGGATGGCTGGTATTGTAAAGCGCTTTGGGGCTCCTCACAGGGGGCTGGAAAGCGCTATATAAATAAGCTCCATTTACCATTTACTATGCGTTTCCACCTGTCCCTCTGATCGGGGCGACACTGGAACGGGTACGTAAGGGAGCTCTCTCTTTGATCCTTATAGCACCCAACTGGCCGCAGAAAACGTGGTTTCCAGAGCTGATTTCAATGCTATCTGGGATACCATGGCATTTGCCTTCTTATAGGGACCTTCTGACTCAGGCGCATGGTCAACTCCTTCACCCGCGTCCGGAGTTGTGGCAACTTTCAGCCTGGCCTTTGAAGGGGTCTGGCTGAGAGCCTAGGGCTTTGGTTGCTTTGTCCAAAAAAACAAACAAAACAAAAAAAACCTCAGAGTTTACAGGGGCCTGTGAGGTTACCCTGTGCCTGGCTTGTTTGTTTTTACCTCCATTTGCAATATTTATGCCCAGTGGAAACATTATATTGTTGTTTACATGTGGCATTTTTTCTCCTCTTAGCATAATGCTTTCTACAGAAAGCAGCTGGGAGATGCCTGTCTTTAAGACGGATGCTCTCACATACACTTTGCCGAGCATTTCAAGGGCGTGAATGGATTACGTTCCCATAGCAAGTATGTTGCACCGAGAGAACATGACTGAAAGGGAACTGAAAGTTATGCACCATAACTCATGTTCCCTGAAGGAAGGGAACGAGGTGCAACATAACTGGCCCTTTTCAATGCTGGAAGCTCGGTGAAGTGCAATTGTTGAGGAAGATGGAGGGGCGCTCACCGCCTAAATACCCAGAGGGCGGGGCCTCTGGTGCGGCGGTGACGCCCCTGCCGTAAAGGCGTGAGTATATTCCTTCAGGTAATCGCGCGGGGGACGCAATTCCCATAGCAAGTATGTTGCACCTCGTTCCCTTCCTTCAGGGAACATGAGTTATGGTGCATAACTTTCAGTTTCTGTTGCTAGCTAGTAAAACTTAAAACACAAAAATTTACTGACAGTGAAGCATGGGATTATAGAGTTTATACGATGAAAAAATGATGTAATTATTGAAAGCTTTATTCCCTGTCAGAGTGTGACCAAACAGTCACATTACTCAATCAGTGGCTAGATGTCTTTCTAACACGACTTTTGAGCAAACTGTACTAAAAGCCCCAAAGTGTGTGAAACAAACTCAAGGCACACTCATGACAACACCAGGAGCAACATAGCAGTAAAATGACTCATGTTACCGTAATTAATAGATTCATCAGTGGTCCGTTGTGGTTGATTGGATTATACTATTAGTCGATTTTGTTTATGGAAACCGTGGAGAGCAGAAACACTAAATTCAATTTGTGCAAGTGAAAGAATGAAATGAAGCATTTTTTGTTTTGGTCTAATATAATTATAAATCTACTGCCAGGTGAAAAATCTTGCATAATTTCCTGTAACTGCATCAGGCAGAATGCTCATAACATTAAACCTGCAGATGTCAAAAACTCTGGCTGTATAGCAACAAAGCATTGGTCCTGAATGTTCACCTTATTAAACTCATACTTATACAGTCTGGAATTGGACTGTGGAGTGGCTCACATACCTAAAATGGATTAAGGCATTCTTAGCAAAAAACTTTACCATGATTTGTAAAACACTTTAAGAGAATCACGGTAAATGGGTCATCTACTATCACTACAAGTTTTACTGGTAATGAATTTAAAGTAATGTGTATAAAAAGCCCCCTGCTTGATGAAAAATGCTACATAATCTAATGTAGTAATTCTGCAATAATTTCATTCAGTGACATGTGTAAAAAAAATAGACAAAAATACTATGGTAGTCTTATCAAGTTTGGGCTTAGAAAGAAGTGTTTTGGGGTTGCAAGTAAATGAAGGAAACTACCGGTACACAAAAGCACAATCTGACAGAGCCACAAAAAGGTGAATAAACTGAAAAATGTCTTTAAAGAGAAGCACACTGTTAACTACGGAAGCGTATTGCAGTCAACCATGAATTATTTTTTTTGGAGCTTATGTAGTAATCACATGATACGTATGTAGTAAAAACGTGATACTATGTGGTAATAACGTGATACTATGTAGTAAAAACGTGATACTATGTAGAAATAACGTGATACGTATGTAGTAAAAACGTGATACTATGTAGTAAAAATGTGATACGTATTTAGTAATAGCGTGATAAGTATAGATGTAGCATGCGCGTAGCCAGTATTTTAGGAGGGGTGGTTCCTTTAAATATATAGTAGACCTGCAAAAAGTAACATTCCTCGCTGGCACAATGGAAAGCGCGTCTGCTCTCCACCCCAACGACCCGGGTTTAAACATGACCTGGTTGAACTTATTTTACTTTTTTTTGTTTTATTTGATAAATGAAATAAAAAAGGAGTTTGTGTTAACCACAGGCATATTAAGTCTATGGTGCTAACCGGTTCGACATTAGCGGCGTCTCCACACCTTCTCTTTCCACCTCTCTTAACACAGAACTTGTGTTGTGCGGGAGTTGTAGGCGGGACCACAACTCCCGCACAACACAAGTTCTGAGAAGGTATGGAGATGCCGCTAATGTCGAACCGGTTAACACCATAGACTTAATATGCCTGTGGTTAACACAAACTCCTTTTTTATTTTATTTATCCAATAAATAAATAAAAAGTAAAATAAGTTGAACCAGGTGAGGTTCGAACCCGGGTCGTTGGGGTGGAGAGCAGACACGCTTTCCGTTGTGCCAGCGAGGAAAGTTGCTTTTTGTAGGTCTACTATATATTTAAAGGAACCACCCCTCCTAAAATACTGGCTACGCGCATGCTACATCTATACTTATCACGTTATTACTACATACGTATCACGTTTTTACTACATAGTATCACGTTTTTACTACATACGTATCACGTTTTTACTACATAGTATCACGTTATTACTACATACGTATCACGTTTTTACTACATAGTATCACGTTTTACTACATAGTATCACGTTTTTACTACATAGTATCACGTTTTTACTACATACATATCACGTTTTTACTTCATAAGCTCAAAAAAATTTTTTCATGGATGACTGCAATATGCTTCCGTAGTTAACCCATGCTACAGTGGGGAATGAAAAGAAAGAAAAAATAAACTGACAGCATTTTAGCTGGTTTAGCAGGTTTTTAGAAGTAAAATGCCTCACATAATTGTGGGAGAACTCCTTCTGCCAGATGTAATTGAACTATGCCTGAAGCAGAAAAAAACTATACCCGTTTCATTCATTCATTCAACCTTTATTTAGTCAGGTAAATCTCATTGAGCCTCGAGGGCTCATTTACGAAAGCGACCTGCTACAAACTAAAGAATGATGAACAGCAATGATACAAATACATTGAACAATAAACAAAAGAAAAGTAGCAAAAACTAGCGAACATTATAAGGTAGATGTACAAAATCAAAAACAGGAACAAATCTGCATTGGTTTTTGCCAGGATTCCAACAGATTCTGAAAATCATTTAGAGAGGTCAGGGCCGAGAGCTTCAGATCTTTTTGTAAGATATTCCAGGAAGCAGGAGCAGAGTAGGAGAAGGCCCTTTTTCCAAGTTCAGTCCTCACTGACGGAACACTGCAGGTAATCATGTCCTGAGAGCGCACGCTGTAGCTGCACTCACGCAAAGACATGTAGGAGGAGATGTATGAGGGCAGCAGACCAAGAAGTGATTTAAAGATGAAAATGTACCAGTGGAAGAGTCTGCGTGAGGTTAATGATGTCCAATTAACCAGTGAATACAGGGTGCAGTGGTGGGTACGATAATCACAGCCAGTTATGAATCTTAGTGCACCATGATAGACAACATCCAACATCCGCAGGGTGCTTGTAGGAGCATTCATGTAGAGAATGTCACCGTAATCAATGGAGGGAAGGAAAGTCACAGATACAAGGCGTTTCCTAGCATTCAGTGTTAGACATGATTTATTTCTGAAAAAGAAACCCAGTTTTACTTTCAGTTTCTTCACTAGGTTTTCCACGTGGAGTTTAAAAGAGAGATGCGAATCGACCAGGATACCCAAATATTTATATGAGTCAACAAACTCAATAGGGACACCATTTGATGATAAAATCAGAGGAAGATCTGCTGGGACCGACTTCCTACTTGAAATACCCGTTTCACACACAGTTGTTCACATAAATGCAAAAATAAATGAAACATCACTGCAACTGTACTGTATAGTTTAGAGCAGGGCTATTCAACAAAACTGCTCAGGGGGCCACAGTTCCTGAAAGCCAACAGCTTGGGGGCCTGACAGCCAGAGATTAAAATCATTATGTGATTAAACCAAATTTTACAATGATCTGTTACCTTTTAAATGTGTTTATTTTATTGTATTGAATCATAAATGCATATACTGTTTACATTCACTGTTTACATTTATTAATACTGTTTACATTTATTACTACTGTTTACATTTATTACTACTGTTTACATTTACACTATTTTATATCTACACTACTGCTGATACATATACAGTATTCTCTGACTAGCCTTATTTAAGGATGCCCAATGTGCCTTATGTGCCTTACTGCATATGCCACTTTGCCTCTATACCAACATCAACTACCTCATACATATACTGTGTACATTAACTCATATGCTGCTTTGCCACTCTTTGCAAATGTCAATGCTAGAACCTTCAGTTTATTTTATAGATATACTTTTTATACTTTTTATACTGCAATGAGTTCTCAGGTCACATGCAGCTTATATTCATATTTTACTTCCTACTCTGGTTTGTGTGAGGTGTCAGTTAGCTGTGTACAATGATTAAGAGAAGATAAATCCCTAATATTTTCTCCTCATTCGTTAAAAAATGAAGTCAGCTGTTTACGAATTTGGGTAAGTAGAGAAATCACAACTGACAGTGGCTTAGTAATCAGAGGATGAAGTACATTTTAATACTTTTCCTGTTCTCTTTAAGATGTTCTGTAACAAAACTAAATTTTTGTGACATACAAGAATCAACCTGTTTATTGTTAAAATAAAAAAAAGCCTTATATAATGACCCATGGCCAGTCAAATCCAGATGTATAAAATCACCCTAATTAAACAGAAATGTGTTATATATACATAACTGAATGTAAAGGCAGACCTGATTAGTCTCCTCCATATGGTATTTTCATTTGTGCGCACACAGCACAATCATGGAAAGCTCAAGAATAAATATCAAATCCAACTCTGCCTCTCTTGGTGTTAATTTACCGTATTTATATTCCATGTTGTTCTGCTGATCAAAAAAGAAAGCTCAAGAGCCAGTACTCTATTTTCAGTAAATAAAATGTAGATAATGCCCGTTTGCTTTTCTTACATGTCTACTGAATTACCTCCAGACAAATACTTGAGCATTAAAAATGGTATTACCCATATGTTTTATACATGCAATTCTTTATCTTTTAAATGCAGTTTTTACTATTTGTGTTTAAAATAGCTTAGTACTATGTATATCAGTGCCGGGGGTGGGGGGCAGTTCGATTTGGTAGGCGGGGTGCTCAGTTATGTTGAGGGGGTGGGGCACCCCACTTGTATAATGGTAGGGGAAATAAATAAAGTCAAAGGCAGGGGAAATAAATAAATTCAACCTAAATAAAGGTTGAATGAATGAAAAAAAAGTATACATACTAACCTGTTTAAATTGTAACTCACCCCAAAATTAACTTTTTTTTAGCTGATAAACTCCCTAGAATGTGTTTAAAATGTTTTATAGCACTATGTCTGTGTTAATTTTCATGTATTTGTGCGTATTTGTTTAAATCGGCAATATTTGGTCTAAAAACGTGTTTACGGTAGTCCTATGGGTTGAACAGGTGTATTGCACCCTAATTTTCTGATTGGTCTACGATCCTCACTGTGACGTTTTCTCACTCTGTCGTCACGAAAGTGGTTCAAGCAGAGCCAATCCCCTGCAGAGATGAGAAGGTCCTCGCTGCAGTTCATACCTTATATGGAAGTGGTACATTGCACTCCGGAAAAGCTCTTCAACAAATCATATTATAGTTTTCGGCATGGCACTAGTTATTTGTATATTTTAACTTATTTATTTTAAGAATACTTTTCACGTCATCGAAACTACAGTATTTGGTTGTATTTGTTTTCTTATTGTGCGATAGACGAGCAATGCATGAATACCAAGATGGGGCAGTGGTCTAGGAGCGGGTTTGGAATTCGACAGACCCAGGTTCGATCCCCGGTCTCGGCATACCTTGTAGTATTATTTTCATTTTTTTTTGTTAAAGCCTTTTGTTTTGGATAGATTGGGTGAGAATAGATAAATACAGTACATCTACATAATAATTCTTTGTTGTTGCTTGTTTCAAGTTGTTTGCTAGAGTTTTAGTTTGTTGCTAGAGGGGGCGTGAACGCAGCATAACCCCCCAACTCCTCCCCTCCTTGACTCTCGACACACCCATTTTCATTAAGTTTTTGAATCTGGTCTGGGGGCGGGGCTATCTTTTGACGGTGAGGTGAGTCAAGCCGGGTTCCCACCAAACGCGTCAAAACGCTCCCGACGTGCCGTGTTGGCTGCTTGTCAACAGATGTCTGTTCACATCGAACGCGTCTGAAGACGCGCAGTGGGAGGAGCGTCTTGGTCCTTTTCTGGTCGGGTTTGTTTTGTTTTTTTGTACACCGGGCAGATAAAATCAGCTGTTCGTGGGCCTCGTTACTACTTGAGTGGGTTTTCTACGAACCGAACTGCAGCTCCGAAAGTCTTTGTTGAGATTAAAACGTTTTTTTTTTTATATATATATTTGGGGTGATCGTACGCTCGAGCGGACAGCGGCAACTGTAAAAATGCCAAGTTTCTTACCGGAGGCTGGTTTCTTCATGGAGGCTCGTTGGGCTAAGTTTAAAATGTCCAAAAAAAGTCCTGTCGTCGTTGCGTCATCACACAGCAGAGTCTCTCCCGATTGGTTCCTGCGACACGGCGAGCAACGAAAGTAGGTCAAAGTTCATTTAGTTGAACTCCAGAAGCTGCTGCTTTGGACGCGCCACGAGCGCGGAAAAGAACTGCCGCGCCCTGCCGCGCTGCTTGAACTGCTCAAAACTAGGCTTGTTATAGATTAACCGATTCGACCGGATATCCGGTTTGACAAGCTAGCGATGTGGTTGCATCGGTAGCAGCCACTTAAACCGACAGCAACCAGCCACAAATTCAGAGATGAACCGGTTGAAAAGACACGGACCGGTTATCGCGAGACTTGCTGGGTTTACAATGCGTTTCTAAAACAACGCGAGAGCGAAGCTATTCTCACGCATGCGCCATAGCTCACCAAGAGCACGAGCGAGCATGGATGTAAATAGTAGCCGCGCTAGCGAGTCACCGCGAAAGATTTTCAACACATCAGCCAGACAAAAATCTAAAGTGTGGAACGTTTTCGGGTTTTACTAGAAGGACGGAAAACTCGACAAAAGCCACGCTATTTGTAAGCTATGCAGCGCACCTCCGAAGTACACTGGTAGCACAACAAACCTCGACCAACAACTTTTCAAGCCTCACAACAACGAGCAGGAGCATGCAGCTGCCACACACAAAGCGACGGGTAACGTTATCACTAAATTTTACGGGCAACTCAGTGATAGTTCACGAGCTACACAGGCCTTGAAGATCTCTTCCACACTGTTTTAAGTCCCTGCCCTTCCTCAGTAGCAGTGATAACTCCTGTCAATGAGCCCACAGAATGGGTGAACAGTCTTGTTGTTACACAGAAGAATAAACACGTTGTTGGACCCGAACTGCGTTGTCTCAGCCTTCACCTATAATATAAGCTGCATGACTATGACCCACAGCCATACAAGATTAATAAGAAGCATAAAGCTACAACAGTAGCCATGATGCAGAGAGGACATTCACAAGCCTATCAGCAGAAGCAACATCCCTGCATCACAAGGTAAATCCCCCAACACACTGTCAAAATACATCTTAGTGCATTCACTTACAGTCTGCTATGTTTTGTTGCTGTTAGGGCTGTGCGATATGACGATATATATCGTGGGGACGATAGAAACGTGTCTATCGTGCTACTTTCCTTCTATCGTCTCTATCGTGATAAATAAGAATAAAAAAATAACTGTTTGCGTTGCGACGCAAAGAAGCTTCATATTGTGGTTTTGCAAGATGACGGCGCTGCTTTGTGTTTGACACACGCAAGGGTTTGCGACACATGCGTTACGTTGTTAAACTCGAGAGCGATGGAGACCCAGGGGCATGAAGCCGGTGTTCTCACCGGCAAGGAGAAACCGTTGCACTGGCAGCCCAAGAAGGAGAACTTTTACCAAAAAGAGGGAGAAGCTCACCTTGTTAGCTTCCATTATTTTGCTCCGCTGAAACTCGGAGACAAAATGGGTCCAGAGGAAATGAACCCAGAGTCCAACCGAGTCCGAACTCGGGTCCAGTTAAATACAAAACAGACCAGAGACACAACAGAACCGGATTCAAACGCAACGTTTTCTCTTTTCTGTTTCTTGCCTTGTTTACTCCAGCTTCCAGAGCGGATTTCTTCTTCGTGGGTTTTATTAGCAGCCGTTGTTTTACCGCCACCTGCAGGAAAAATTTAGACCAAAGTAGAAATTCCTTTTCTACTTGAAAACTTCTCCCTTATTTTGTATTTTTTTAAGTGAAGTAAATATATTTAAGGATGTACTTAAACGCTGCAAACTCCCAAAAGCACAGTCCTTATACAAATATATTATTAGCTTATCATAAAACTTGAAACTCCTCTTGCACACGCAATTTAATTTTGTGCTATGTTTCTCAAATTGTTCTTTTTTATGCTGCCGTTTAGAACTTTATTAATAATTCTCTGCTTAGTTTAATTGTCTTTTCAACTGTTATTGTTTATGTGTATTGTATGCCTTGTTATACTGTTTGTGTTTTTTTTCTTTTTGATTCAAAAAAAAAAAAACTGGTCCAAATTTTTCCTGTACACACACACCGTGTTGTATATATCGTGATATATATCGTTATCGTGATATAAAAAAGTCAATATCGTGATATGATTTTTTCCATATCGCCCGACACTAGTTGCTGTCACTAGATTTATTCTGCCTACTGTTTTTTGATTGTTTACACTGCATTTAACCATACTGTACACTAAATGCACTAAATGCAATGCCATGTTTTATTTCTAGGTAACGGGGGATTCAGTTCAGAGAGGTCCAGTGCAGACTGACCTGCAAATGGAGATCTGGATGTCTGCAATGATACACCCCAGACCCAAGATGAGCATACAGGTTTGTGTTTTATAACTTGTGATCAAGAATGAGCTGACTTTGTCTTAAACTTGTGCTGCAGTCATTGTATCAGCATAAAACACATTCACTATAATGAGAGAATCTGCATGCACAGAAAGAGTTAAATAATAATCATGATGATAATGATATATCTTTTACACATGTACACGAGTCCCTACATAAATAAATTCTGAACATCAGATGAAGATTTTTACATAAAATGGTAAAGTCAGTAAAAAAAAAAACTTCATGGCTAACATAGCCAGTAATATATGGTGCTTGTTTTCTATTTCAGATGATGAACCACCTTGTAAAAAGAAGAAAATGTCAGCGCTGGACGAGCTGTTGGGAGAAGACTTTGAAGTGAGGATGGCAACTAGATCTGTGAGGGACCAGGCCAGTGAAGAAGTCAAGAGGTACAGAGAGCATGTTTTTATATTAATCCGTGCCCACCTGCTCACACAAACTCATGTTCGTGCTGCTGTTGTTAGGCGTACTGTTCTTGCATTATGTTTTGTATTATTAAGTTCAAGTTCAAGTGTTTATTTGTCATATGCAGGTTAACACAGGGTTAACTTAGTACAATGAAATGCTCAGGATGAGAAAAAACGATTTTGACTTGCTAAAAAACACACAACAAGCAAACAGGAAATACTAAAGCATGCAATAAGGGTACAAAATAAACTACCAAAAAGTGAAACAGTAATTATAATATTTACAAAGTTTCTGAAGAGAAAAATAGTAAACAACATGGTAGAATTTTAACGGTGAAGCAGGATGAATTTGTATGAATAACTATTTCAAGGTAGTAATGAAATATAAGCTAAAATGCACATGATCTATCCAAAAAAGCTAAGTCTGGTCCTCTGGACATTCAAAAAACAAAACAAAACAAAGCAAAAAAAAAAAACTGTAGAAACGTTTCGTCTTTCGTCCGAAAGACTTCCTCAGTCTGAGAAGCTGTGTTCAGCTCAGTCTTATAAATAGCACCCTCCCACAGTGGATCAACCAGTTGGCTGATGACAGCCGAAACCAGCTGCTCACATGATCAAGGAGGACCATCAGCCTGACGATGGATCGTTAACACCCTGATGGTTGTTTGCTATTCACAGAGGGCTGAGTGATACTAGCAATAACAGCATTGTAATGCCCCTTTTCCACTACCGGCCCAGAGCGGCCCAGTCTGGTCCGGTCTGGTCCAGTTAGGATCGGCTCACATGCACGGTTTTGTTTCCATTCACTTACTGCAGCCCTTCTGTGGGCGGGGTGTAGAATCTCACTCGTCCTACCACGTGGTGGCGGTAGTGTTACCTCAAGCTATTTACTAGCCACCACTAAACGTTAGAAGAAGAACACCCTGCAGAACCTTGTCTCACCACCTGTTGGCGGTAATGTCCCTTGAGCTATTTAATGCTCTGATCTTACTTTATAGACTTTTCAGCTTGTTTTAAACCCCTGTGTTTTCCATTTTGTTTCTTTATAATAAAGATTATTCTCATATATGCACAAGGTTCCTGTTAACATTGCTTAACACATTGATCACACTGCCCTGTAATCAGTTAAACTATTTTTACAGTAAGGTAATATTAAATGTTTGTATTTCATTAAATTTAAACGGTAATATTTTGTCAGGGCTAATTCAAAGTCAAATGCAAATGGATAATTTGGTTTAAACTGTCCCATAAACATTAAAAGCATGTTTCTTTAAACGTAAAAACAAAGTATTAATAATTAAATGTTTGTTGATCAGGAAACTCGTTTGGGCATCCAAGAACAGCTTCATCGGGGTTGATGGCGACGTCTGTGCATCCTTGGAAAAGCTGCTGCACCCACAACCCGACATCAGGGGATGGATGGATGGATGGATGGATGGATGGATGGGTTCATGTTGACATCTGTGCATCCTGGCAAAAGCTGCTGCACTACTCATGACACGACAACAGGAAGGATGGATGGATGGATGGATGGATGGCTGTTCAAATCTAATAATCTTTTTCTTATGATTCTTTAAAGGTCAAATGCAAATGGAAAATATTGAATGGTAAATGGAGCTTATTTATATAGCGCTTTCCAGCCCCCTGTGAGGAGCCCCAAAGCGCTTTACAATACCAGCCATCCACCCATTCATTCAGACATTCATACACCGGTAGTGGTAGCCTGCCTTGCAAGGCGCCATCCAGACCTACCGGGAGCAACTCGGGGTTAAGTGTCTTGCCCAGGGACACACAACACATGGTGGGCGGATGCGGGATTCGAACCTCCAACCTTCCGATCAGGGGTCGACTGCCATTACCACTACACCACGGTCGCCCACAATAATATTGTGTAATATTCTTAACTTCCAGTATGTTTTTAAACAAACACTATACTGTAGACACTTAACATTGTAAAATATGTGTAGGAAATTATTGTTCAATGACACCACTTAAAGCTCCACTGACATGTTCTTTTGACTTTTCAAAAAATGGCACAACATATATAAATATTAAGATAGACCTCTGACCGTTTTTGCTAAAATAATGTTAAATGAATGAAAATTTCTCTCAAAATAGTTTAAAATTAGCGCCGTTTTTTTAGACCGTAAATCCGGATCTTCCGGTCACGTGTCAGCATTCCCGTTTCTGACGTCACGTCCGATACTGAACTCTGCTCAAACGACAAAAATACTGAGTTTTCATGTGTTTTTTCACTACAGTTAGCAAGTTAAGCATATAAACACACGTTTCCGATCATTTTTATGCACTCAAAAGTAGTTTTTAGATGAAAATAGAGTGTTTTTAGGTGCGCTGGCGAAATTTACGAACGGACTTCCGGGTTGCGAATTTTTGGAAAAAACGAAAAAAATACTGAGTTTTCATGTGTTTTTTCACTACAGTTAGCAAGTTAAGCATATAAACACACGTTTCCGATCATTTTTATGCACTCAAAAGTAGTTTTTAGATGAAAATAGAGTGTTTTTAGGTGCGCTGGCGAAATTTACGGACGTGACGTCAGAAACAGGAATGCTCACGTGACCGGAAAATCCGGATTTACGGTCTAAAAAAACGGCGCTAATTTTAAACTATTTTGAGAGAAATTTTCATTCATTTAACATTATTTTAGCAAAAACGGTCAGAGGTCTATCTTAATATTTATATATGTTGTGCCATTTTTTGAAATGTTAAAAGATCATGTCAGTGGACCTTTAAGAAATAAAATGTTTATTATGAAAACTAAGAAGTGAAAAAAGCACAAAAATAAATACTGCATCCACCTAAATGATTTTTTTCCTGTTGTCTCATGTGCTTCCTCCAGAAGACACAAGTTGATAAATTCTGGTGTTGACTTCTTCGTCTTAACTGTAAAAAAAAAGAAAAACATGGTTACCGGTAATTCAGTCTAGAAACTGTTTTATATGTAGATATCTTTTATAAGATATATGTAAGATATATATACATATATCAAATATCTCAGAAACCACAAAGCAGATATTTTTCAAACCAACACAGTGTAATCACTACATGTTTATATACACACTGTAAGCTGTTAGAGTTATTTGAATTAAAATTCGATTTTTAATAGACATAAGTGTGTCGACCTAGCTTTTTTTTTCTACTAGTATTTAACACATATCTTATATCTCAGAAACCACAAAGCAGATATTTTTCAAACCAACAGAGTGTAATCACTACATGTTTATGTGCATACTGTAAGCTGTTGGAGTTATTTGAATTAAAATTCGATTTTTTAATAATTTATTTTCGAAGCACATGTGATAGGTTTGGAATTAGTCAAAACAAATCAATTTAAATCCAGCAGATTTGACCACAACGTGACATTATTAAGGACTTGTTAACCTGAGGAACCCTCGTGGTATAAAGCAGCTATGAAATATATTTTTTAAGCTTTTATTTAGCTACATTTAAAACAAAGAACGCCGATCGACCCCACCCGCGCGTGCATGTGATGTGCATGTGTCGACCTACTTTGTTAAATCCAGCTGATTTGACCACAACGTGAAATTATTAAGGAACTGTTAAGCTCAAGCACCCTCTTGATATAACGTCAGCTATGAACTATATTTT
The DNA here is from genome assembly GCA_038048925.1 of Garcialebias charrua. NCBI lineage: Eukaryota > Metazoa > Chordata > Actinopteri > Cyprinodontiformes > Rivulidae > Garcialebias > Garcialebias charrua. The sequence goes on along the minus strand of JBBPBX010054902.1, from coordinate 571 downwards.
TTAAAGCGTTTATTTAGCTACATTATAGAAATAAAGACGGCTCACGTGCGCGCGCGCGGGCGCGCGCGTGCACGTGGCGAAACTACTTTTTTAAATCCTGCCGTTTTGACAACAACGTGGAATTATTAAGGAATAGTTCGGCTTAAGACACATGTGTGATGTAATTTTTAATACAAATAATTGTTTTTACCGTGTTAATCTTGTAAAGTCCTTCGGTGTTTTGCTCCCTCACGGCAGCCACTTCCTCAAACTCAGTCCAGCCTCCTCCTCACGGTTCGGGGCCAGCCGGCCTCGGACCTGCTCTGAGATGAGGCCGGAATCTTGGCGCGGCGCCGCGCATCTGTTAGGTGGAAATGCTCTCCAACGCGCGCTTGGCACGCAAATATGACGTCACATCCGAGCCGGGCCACCAAGTGGAAAAGGGGCATAAGAGGGGGACAGTTGAACCCGGAAGCTTCCACCCCTGTTTAATGATGGACAGTTTCTTTTCACAAAGATGGCCTCCTTTACTCCTCTCTCAAACCATTGTTCCTCTCTATCAAGGATGTGAACATCTTCATCCCTGAAAGAG
>JBBPBX010054901.1:0-14774 GCA_038048925.1 Garcialebias charrua | reverse complement strand
CATTTTACAAAATACGGGACTTTACAAAATAATGAAAGATAATAATAATAAAAAGAACAAAGGAGCAAGATATGAAATACTTAAAACAATGTTTTTTTTAGATAAAAAACAGCAGCGTTCAAGTTTAATTTTAATAGTAGGACTTAAATTTGTTCAAAGAAACATGAAAGAGTGCGTATTATCCCTCCACATTATTATTATTATTACAACTATTTTTGGCATCAGAGAAAGCTGAGCTTAAATTATCCACATAAAATAAAATGGCATCAGCATCAAAAGAAGGAATGTTAAGTTTGAGATTAGTCCACTTTCTGATGTCTGTCCAGAAACTTTGTGAGAATGCTGACATGAAAGGAAAAAAAAAATGGAAAAAAAAAATGAAAAACATGACAGATTCATTCTGATTTTCAAAAGACGCACAAATCAACAATTTTAATAAGAAACATAGCTACAGGATATATCTTATTCGTTATTTAAAAATTATTCTCTAATGTGCACCTCTCTAATGTGATTAAATATCAGTTAAAGCATATACAGTACAAACAAATGTGTCAATATTTAATTCATTCATTCAACCTTTATTTAGTCAGGTAAATCTCATTGAGCCTCGAGGACTCATTTACAAAAGCGACCTGCTACAAACTAAAGAATGATGAACAGCAATGGTAGAATTTCCTTAAACAACAAACAACAGAAAAAACATGAGAAATACAAAGTGAAATGCAAAGTATCAAAACTAGCAAAACACCAGATGTACAAAATCAAAAACAAGAACATGTCTGCATTGGTTTTTGCCAGGATTCCAAAAGATTCTTAAAACCATTTAGAGGTCAGGGCCGAGAGCTTCAGATCTTTTTGTAAGATATTCCAGGAAGCAGGAGCAGAGTAGGAGAAGGTCCTTTTTCCAAGTTCAGTCCTCACTGAGGGAACACTGCAGGTAATCATGTCCTGAGAGCGCACACTGTAGCTGCACTCACACAGAGACATGTAGGAGGAGATGTATGAGGGCAGCAGACCAAGAAGTGATTTAAAGATGAAAATGTACCAGTTATTTAATAATAAATAATTAAACATAAATAAGGGCAGCACAGTTATTGCTGCCGCCTCTCAGTGAGAAGGTCGCCAGCACAAATGACATGATATTCGGTAATAAAAAGAAAACTGTTGATGTTCCACTCAAAATTGAGGATGTTGAGATTTGTAGAGTGAGTGAGGTGAAGTTTTTGGGTGTTATCATTGATGACAAACTGACATGGAAACAACACATAAATTCTGTAAGAATAAAAATAGCTAAATCGATTGCAGTACTGTACAAAGTCAGAGACCTATTGAATGATAAAGCTCTGTATTTGTTGTATAACACAATCATTGTTCCACACTTAATCTATTGTATTGATGTTTGGGGGAATGCGTGTAAAACAATCACAAAGCCTATTTTTGTATTACAGAAAAGAGCTGTAAGAATTATCACTAGAAAACATTACCGTCATCCATCAAGTACATTATTTTATCAACTGAAGTTATTGAAGTTCCATGATTTGGTAGACTATAATATTTTATCAGTTATGTATAGAGCTCAAAATAATGCATTGCCTTTAAATATCCAAATGCATTTTGTTAAAAGACAAAGTTGTTATAATCTTAAGGGGACAGAGATGTTTGTAAAACCACAATTCAGAACTAGTTTGAAGGGACGTTCTACCTCAATCCAGGGAATTAGATTATGGAATGGCTTGGAGAATGTAGTTAAAAATGCCAAGTCAATGTTTACATTTAAGAAAATGATCAAAACAAATGTGTTAAAAAATATATATGAAATAGCGTAATGTGTATTGTATTAGTTAGAAAATTAGAAAGAGTTAGTCATTTTGTACTGTTGGTTGAAGATTATTATTGTTTAATCTGATTGTTGGAAGTAAGGGGCAGATATAATAAGATTTATTCTTCTTTCTGCTACCTTTCATTTTTTTATATTTTGTACAATATCATTTATGAGATTGTCTTGTATTTGTAAAAAAAATGAACAAATTTAATAAACATAAACATAAACAAATCCCAGCCCAGGACCCCGGTGGAGAAAAGATAGAACTTTATTGAACCCACAGAAAATTTTTGTGCCAGAGTTTCAGTACAAAGGAAAATACACAAGGAATCACACAAGATATAAAAAAATAACAGAATATAAAAATGCCAACAATTAAGTTATAAACAGGTCTGGTGCGAAGATGTGTGAAATGTTTTAATGTGAAAAATTAAAGAGTATTGTGGTGCAGGATTAATTTATTGTCCTATGTGCAGAAAGGGGGAGGGGTTAAAAAGTGTGATAGCCACAGGGAGGAAGGACTTCCTGTGTTGTTCTGCAGAGCACCTCAGTGGTCTCAGTCTATGACTGAAGGTGCTGCAGTAAGAGTCCAGGGTGTCTTGTAGGGAGTGTGACGTGTTGTTCAGGACCTGGAGCAGGTTCCTCAGCATCCTCTGCTCAGACACCTGTCAGAGACTGCAGGTCCACTCCCAGAACTGAACCAGCTCTCTTTATGAGTTCATCGAGTCTGTTGACATCAGTTTTCTTCACCTGCTGCCCCAGCACACCACAGCGTAGAAGAAGATGCTGGAGTCCACCGAGTGGTAAAACATCTGCAGCATGGTCCTGCAGATGTTAAAGGACCTGAGTCTCCTCAGAAGAAAAAGACAACTCTGCTCTTTCTTGTAGAGGACGTTGGTGTTAGTTGTCTAGTCCACTTTATTGACTAGGTGGACCCCCAGGTACTGGTAGTGTAGCAGCCTGAAAGAAGATAAAAAGAGTGGAAGATACTCTTGACACGTTGCTTTCATTCAGGCAGGTGCAGCGGGAATTTATTTACATAACTTGAAAGAATAGGTTTTCTCTTTAAACCAAATCCAATATAGAAGTATACACACACACACACACACACACACACAAAACAGATTCCTTCACACACATCTGTTACACATCACATTTCTCAAATTCTTGTGCGGTGGTACCGAGTGGTTTTCATTAAGATTATGCGATTTACAAGGCACACCGGTTCATAGATCTTAGACAAATACTTAGAACATCTGAGACACGCTTACAAATTTAGAAAACAGTTTACTAGTTTCCATTTTTATAAATACTTTCAAATACAGTTTAACAAATCAAATAATCATTTTAAAAGTTCTAGTCCAGACCCAGGTGTGTGGCTAATTACCCATGCCTCTAACATATGTTCAGGGACCACGCCCCAAACAATTTGTTGTTGAGAAGTCCAATGAAGCAGCCACAGGCATCTGAAGATGCAGTAGTCTGGAGAACCCAAACAGCAGTGGTCCTCCATGGAGCCAGAACAATGGTAATTTCAGTGGAGACAAAACAGCAGTGATCCCAATTTTAGCATAGAACCTGCCAACACACACACACACACACACACACACGCACACACACACACACACACACAGGAGGAGGAAGCAGCCAGCTCGGCCTTCATCCCACAAAAGCCAGAACAGCACACATAACATGATCTGCTGCTCAGTGACAACCAAACCCCACACAGGTTGTGAGCGTGAAGAAGAAACCAAGTGCCAGAACAGGCACTGCTGCCTCCTTTTATACTCCACCCACTTATCGAACAGGAAGTGACATTTTCCTAGCCAGGTACATTTCCATACTGCTACACTTGTTTAAATAAAAATAGAAATGTCCATTTGTCCTTTTGCCAAAACAAAGATAACGTATTTAAACCTAAATAAAATCAAAACAGTCTTATTTTCAGTCTTTGAATGTATAATTCACTTAGCTAAATAGTCTACACACACACGTTAACGCCTGCCTCGTGGCGGGACATCGATGGCAGACCAAGCAATGCTAATTAGCATAAAACAATATTTTAAATCACAGTCCTAAACATCAAACACTTAATGAAAACCACACGACTTTTAGATGAAAATACTCAAAAACTCAACAGAAAATGCCTTTCCAGGTTCTCATTTGGTGCTCGCTGGTTGTTTTTCACTGTCCATGTCTGGCGTGGGTTCTTTTAAACACAAAAACTTTGCAATTACCTGAAAGAGAATAATTTTTTTATTTATTCATTTATTTTTATTAAACTTGAACAAAATGTACAAAAACATGTGGCATGTACAAATAGAGATAAATTGGTTTGTTGCAAGTTCGAGGCACACATAAGATTATAAAATGACAGGAAATAAATTGACAGATGTTTTAACAAAGATAACAAAAAATAACGAAAGAAGGAAAAAAATAAAAATAAAAACACATAAGGGGCTCTAATTATCCAATAAGTTCAGTTCTTCATATGCATCAAGTAGCTGTATACTCGTCTTGCTTTTCATCAGTTTTAAAGTTTTTAGGTGGTTGTCCATCAGCTGGCGTTGAACTGTTGAAAAGTCAGGTTTTCTGTTTCCCCATTTACAGGAATGGATGAAGTATTTAGCGAGGATCAGCAGGTTGTTCAGTATGAGGTCAGCTCTTCTGTCTCTGAGGGTGGTTCCAAATATTATATCCTCTCTTTTTAATGGATGGGGAAGATGTTTAGTTGAGAACCAGGCCTGAAAGTTTTCCCAGAACGTTCCAGTGTGTACACAGTAGAAAAAGAGATGGTCTGTTGTTTCAATATCGTTGTTACAAAAAGTACAGTTGTTAGAGTCGAAATTAAATCTTCAAGTTCAGAGTGCTCTGGATGGAAAAATGTTATTGAGAATTTTAAAATGTATTTTTTCTTGTTTTTCACATTTCACTTGCTTTTATAAAAAACACGGGCAAGCTAAACACAAACTAAATTACAGGCCAGAGCTGACATTAGTGCAATTTGAAATTCATTTATTTGATGTAAAACAAACCAAAACAAACCAATTCTTCAAATGATAAATTGTTATGAAACAAAGTATCTTTTATATCTTTTGAATTTCATAGTATCTACAGCACAACTTGTTCAAAAACAAAACTTGGTGCACATCCATTAATTAAACTTGGCTAAATAAAGCGTGATTGTCCCAAATCCCATTCTTGGGCATAATAAAAGAATTTCTGAAGCAGGATGGAAAATTAAGATATAGTATGCCTTTCTTTAAAAAGATCATTTTTGTTTTTACTACTGTAAACTTTTTTGTCATCTCAAACGTGTTACATTTTTTTTGTGCAAGAAAAAACTTAACGTCTACCATTGTATTGTAGTTCTAATTGAAACAGAATGCTGTATATAGTTTTTTGGCCAGGTTGTTAAACTTGACTATTTTAATTTATGTAGCAAAACCTTTGGAGACTACTGTATTTTCCGGTCTATAAGTCGCACCTTTTTGCCTAATTTGCATGCCCTGCAACTTATTGAGCAGTGCGACATGTTTGGCAAAAAATGGTGCAGTACCACTTTCGGCCACTAGGGGTGCAGCACCACTTTTGTCCGCTAGGGTACACGGACCGCTCCCACCTCATGTGTCTGACGGCAGCCTCCTCTGGTCGGACTGACTTTGTCGCTGCCCAGCCTCCTGCTCTGGAACACTGACACTTCCAGAGAATCCACCGACCGTTTCCAGCTCATGTGTCCGACGGCAGCCTCCTCTGGCCGGACTTATGCTACATCCCCACTAAACGCATCAAAAAGCTCCCAACGCACCGTGTTTGCTGCTTGTCAACAGATGTCTGTTTCCACCCATGCGCGTAGGGAGGCGGGGTTCGAGGGGTTCGAACGAACCGCCCACTTTGCCTATGAAGTCCCGCCTGCAACTCTCGCGAGACTGTGAGGGGAAGACAACGTTCACTCTGTCCTGGCTTGGAAGGCAACACGGTGGATTCAAATGGTAAAATTACATTGTGGTTTTTGATTCAACTGTTCATTTGTGTATTTTAAGTAGTACTGTTGATGTTAGAGAGATTAGAAGTGGGTCACGTTTTTATAAGATATGGGGTAATGCTAAAACATGCTAGGCTATAGCTAAGCTAAGTAGCAACGATTTTCGCCACGTTTTTTCCCCTTGTTTTTGTCTATTTCCGCCATGTTGGGAACAGTAATTTATCTGAAATTGGTACCAGTACGGCCCCATTCTATTTCTTAAGCTAAGTTTACAGTGATAGGACACATAAGTTACTCACAGGAAGCCTGAAACGGAGCGTCCATGTTTTTCTAAACAAAAGCTACAGGCCTCAGGCCTAGTTTGGACAGGATACAAGAACAATAGCAGTGTTGAATATAATATATTTGGTGAAAAATAAATGTTTGGATACATTTTCAAAAGAACAAACATTCAGAAAAACTGTTTTTGTACGTAAGACAAGTAAAAAAAAAATTCAAATAGAAACCCAAACTGTCTTAGCAGATCTTACAAAATTGTTTAATATTATGTTAAACTGTTTTTCAGGTTTCTGTGCTGGATACCAACATGGGTAGGTGCAAGCAGAAGGACAGAGAGGAGAAAAGAGCAGCCGAAGGTTGTGCTTCATTGTACTTTGTTTCAAAGAAACAGAGAGTTCCAGGTAAAATAAATAAATAAAACAGATCTTCTTGTAAAATAGATTTTGTCAATAATAGGTCTTAGAATGATTTCAGGAACAAATGTTTTCTTATTTAGAATGTATTTCTGTAAATTCTTTTAGCTAAATATTAAATCTTTTGATATAATTATTTAAATGCTAAAAGTGTCTAAAAAATATTCTAAAATCTCTTATTCACGTGTCATATGTTCTTGAATTTAGAAGAAGACAGTGCAAATACCAGTGCTTCTAATGATGAAGATGGCTGCCTCCATGCTGACAGAAGTACCCGTTTGATTTGATTTGATTTGATGTTTATTCATTCATTTTAAAAGAACAATACAAGACAGTTTCATCAGATACAAGATTACAAGTAGGATAAAATGAAGGGAGCAGAAAGAAGATGAAATCTTATTATATCTGCCCCTATTTCACAGTTTGTTCAACCAATGATAACTTTCAAGCAACATCACAGAATGAATAGTTCTACCTATTTTCCTAACTGTAATACACAAACTACATCACAAAATGAATAATTCTACTTAATTTTCCTGACTGTAAAACATAAACTAGATCACAAAATGAATAATTCTACTTAATATTTCTAACTGTAATACACAAACTACATCACCCATAATTCTAATTAATTTTCTAATTCTAATTTTTTTTTTTTTTTTTATAATTTTATTTAATTTTCCTATTTTTTTTAAATTAATTTTCCTAACTGTAATACACAAACTAGATCATAAAATGAATAATTCTACTTAATTCTACTTAATTTTTCTAATTGAAATACACAAACTAAAAGATGGCACAACATCAAGATGTTCACAAAATGAATAATTCTACTTAATTTTCCTAATTGTAATACACAAATTCATCACAAAAATGAATAATTCTACTTAATTTTTCTAACTGTAATACACAAACTGCTTCATAAAATGAATAACTCTACTTAATTTTTCTAACTGTAATACACAAACGTACCGTACATCATAAGTACAACATAATTGTAATACACAAACACGCAAGATTACATCATATAGTTTTTGAGCAAGTCCTTTTTGACCTTTTTCTTAAATGTATACATTGATTTTTCATTTTTAACATCACTCTCCAGAGCATTCCACAATCGAATTCCCTGAATTGAGGTAGACCGTCCTTTTAAGCTGGTTCTGAATTGTGGTTTGATGAATATCTCTGTCCCTTTGAGATTGTAATAACTTTGTCTTTTTATAAAATTTCTTTGGATATTTAAAGGTAATGTGTTATTATGAGCCCTATACATAATTGATAAAATACTATATTCTACCAATTCCTGGAATTTCAATAAGTTTAGTTGAATAAACAAGGTGTTTGAAGGGTGAGTGAAATGTTTTCTGGTGATTACTCTTACAGCTCTCTTTTGTAAAATAAAAACAGGCTTTGTAATAGTTTTGCATGCTTTTCCCCAAACCTCAATACAATAGATTAAATGTGGAGCAATGATTGTGTTATACAACATATGTAAAGCTTTATCAATTAAAAAATCCCTGACTTTATACAGTACTGCAATTGCTCTAGCTAGTTTTTTTTTAATAGAATTTACATGATGTTTCCATGTCAGTTTGTCATCAATGATAACACCCAGAAACTTCACTTCACTCACTTTACAGATCACAACATCTTCAATTTCAAATGGATCGTCATCAACAATTCCCTTTTTGTTACTGAAAATCATGTAGTTAGTTTTATCTAAATTCAAAGATAATTTGTTTAATTTAAACCAAGTTTGTATTTTTATAAATTCTGTTTTCATCATATCCAAAATCTGTTTTATGTCATTACCCGAACTGAAAAAAGTGGTGTCATCGGCAAAAAGAACACATTTAAGTAGTGCTGACACATTTACCAAGTCATTCACATATAAAATAAACAACTTTGGTCCAAGCACAGAACCCTGAGGAACTCCACAAGTGATATCACGGAGGTCAGATCTAACATCATTTATTTGCACAAACTGTTTCCTGTCCTTCAAATAGCTAGATACCCACTGTAATGCTGGTCCTCTAATACCATATTTATTTAGTTTTTCAAGGAGAATGGTGTGGTCAATGGTATCAAATGCTTTTTTTAGATCAACAAAAACACTAACACAGTACTGTTTATGATCGACAGCATTAGTTATTTGTTCCATTAAATCCATGAGAGCCATTGACGTAGAGTTTTTTTCTCTAAACCCATATTGACTGCTACTTAAAATGTTTTGTTTATCAATAAATTGATCCAATCTGGACACAAATAGTTTTTCTAGAATCTTTGAGAACTGTGGTAATAAGGATATTGGCCTATAATTATTGAATACACATTTATCACCATTTTTAAAAAGAGGAATTACCTTTGCTACTTTCATGTTATCTGGAAATATTCCTGTTGAAAAAGATAAATTGCATATACTGTATATGTAAACGGTTCAATAACATAACTTATTATTTCCTTTACGAACAACGATAACGATGATCAGCTGAAAACGCAGTCCATTTACACAGGTCAGTATAAAAACCTGTAAATTCTGAATGTTGTGTTGTCTACAATTAAAGATACTGTATCTTCTTCTTCTTCTTTCGGCTTTTCCCTTTTCAGGGGTCGCCACAGCGAGTCATCCTCCTCCACCTCACTCTGTCCTCTGCATCCTCTGTCCTCACTCCAACTACCTTCATGTCCTCTCTAACTGCATCCATATATCTCCTCTTTGGTCTCCCTCTTTGTCTTTTTCCTGGCAGCTGCATTTCTAACATCCTTCTACCAATATACCCACTGTCCCTCCTCTGGACATGTCCAAACCATCTCAGTCTGGCCTCCCTAACTTTATCTCCCAGTTGTTCAACATGTGCTGTACCTCTGATGATCTCATTCCTGATCTTATCCATCCTTGTCACTCCTAAGGAGAACCTCAGCATCTTCATTTCTGCTACTTCCAGTTCTTTCTCCTGTCTTTTTGTCCATGTCTCTGTCTCCTGTCTTTTTGTCCATGTCTCTGTCTCCTGTCTTTTTGTCCATGTCTCTGTCTCCAGACCATACAACATAGCTGGTCTCACCACTGTCTTGTAAACTTTTCCTTTGACCTTTGCTGACACCTTTTTGTCACAAATCACTCCTGAAACTTTCTCCATCCTGCCTGGACTCTCTTTTTCACCTCTTTACCACATTCTCCATTTTCGGTACTGTATATCATTATGTAAATAATAAAACTTGCTAAAAATTCTAACGCCTTAGTCACATGTCATATATTCTTGATTTAGATGAAGACAATGCAAGTTCTGACATGGTGTGTAGCAGTGCTTCTAATGATGAAGATGGCTGCCTCCATGCTGACAGAAGTAACAACGATCAGCTGAAAATGCAGTCCATTTACACAGGTCAGTATAAATAGCTGGAAGCAGATCTATAGATCTATTAGATAGATATATTAAGTAGATCTATTTTTTACAGGTCCACAAGTGTTATATTATAGAAACATTTGAGGTGATTGGCTATCAGATGCACCTGTAGGATTATCCGGCGTACATCAACGGATCCAGCAACTCGCAGTGATGCTCAACAAATATTGGTTACCATGACAACATTTGACTTAATCATCTCATTTCTTACAATATACCAGTATTTGTTTCGCCTTGCTGGCATCACTGTGAAGTTGCAGTCATCTACGCTGGACATCATACATAGACATACAATGGTAATACTCTTTAGCATTTTCACTATAAAACAGGGCTAAAACATCAAAATAAAACCAGTTCTTTGCTTTGTCTAATATTTTTTTTGTTTGTTCTTTGTTTTTTTTGTCACAGGTGTGAGATCCAATGTGTGTATACATCTCTGAGGGAAGTTGTCAGGGAGTCATTCCAACTGATCTATGACCAAGCTGTGTGTATCTGACAAAGTGGGTGTGACACCATGCAAGCCCCGCATCACAAAGCGTCAGCAGCACCGGAGCAACATTCTATCTGAAGATGTGTTCAGTCACTACAGGCTGAACCTTTTACAACGTTTTTGTTTTCCCCCAGACTACCAGTATTAGCATTTTTGTTTTCATACATATATATTTTTTTATCAATAACATCTAGTGCTGAAGAAATACAGCAGTAATAATCTTCTGAGGATAAATTACAAAAGTAATGCTGAATCTGCTGGCAAAACATTTTTGTAATTAACATCACAATTTCATGCAATTAAAATAACAGTAATCAGAACTACAGTCTAGACATTGTCAATGCAGTGAACGACTGTTATATCTGGAAATGGGTGTTTTTAAAGCAATATCAACTTTCTTTTTCATGTATAATATCATTTTAATGTTAAAAAGCATAAAAAACTAATGTCGTATGAAGCCAGGATTTTTTCAGCCTTTGCAGTGCGCCCTCTGGTGGAGAAACATTATATAGGCAGACACACTTGACTCACCTTTCAGCCATCACTCCTGTGTTCCAGTGGCATTTTCTGTTAGCCAGTCCAAATTGATAAATTTGATGAACATATTTTCTTTTCATTTTAAAACTAATTTGACTACATAAAGTGTGAGCTTTCTTGGAAAATACATGTTAATTGGTTGACCCAAAACTTTTGAACAATTGTGTACACTTCACTTCACCTGTGGGTGTGGCAAGATGGCGCCTCTGTGTGGCTTCGCCAGTGCTCCCCGACTTATTCTTTTTAGCCGTCTGTTGTTTTTATTTTTTATTTATTTAGTTTTTGTCAGCAAATGTAGCACGTTTGCTGTACGTGTCTATGACCGTGATGCGCTGTTGGCGATCAAAGAATCGCTAATGGTTCGTTGTAACAGCTGGAGCAGCTCAGGTGGGAGAAATCCACCTCCACCTCCGTTTGTTTGCTGCTCACATGAGTGCCCGCTGCAATTCTCCAGAAGCAAGAAACGTAAAAGGGGATCTCGAGCCGGAGTCCAGGCTCGTGTAAGACGTTTGCACAGATTTTTGGCCAGTGAGCGGGGTTCATCTCGATGTCTGCGGTCCGTGCCAACCAGCTGGGAGCCGGACACGTCACTGGGAGCCGGGTCTGTCGGGACCTGCAACTCATCGCCATCGCTCTATATGAATAGAGGCTTACATGCTCACCAACGGAGATTTATTCGTCACAAACGCTCCTTGGATGAGCGCAATTTAATCTACATCCCGCTGAATATGGATATGAAAGTTGATAAACTGTCATCTCTGCGCATGGCCCTCCTCAACGTTCGTTCCATCAGCAACAAGTCATTTGCTGTGAATGAATTGTTCACAAAGGAATCTCTTCACTTCATGTTTTTAACTGAAACATGGCAACAAAGTTTGGACTTTGTTCACCTGCGGGAGCTCTGTCCAGGAAACTGTTCGGTGCTTGCAACTCCCAGAGAAGGGCGCAGAGGAGGTGGACTAGCGACCATGTTTAAAGACACTTTCTCCTGCAGACTGGTAAAACCACCTACTTTTTCTACTTTTGAACTTCAAATAATTAAAGTTGGCTCTTTTAATTTATTTTACTGTATTTTGGTATACAGACCTCCTGGCGCAGCCGGAGAGTTTTTATCAGAATTTACTGAGCTGCTGTCTACTATCATCAAACTGGAGAAAATTATAATTTTGGGTGATTTCAATTTACATGTAGATGATGATTCTTGTAAAGCAGCAGCTGATCTTATCTCTATTACTGAGTCTTTTCATTTTACTCAGCATGTTCATGTACCCACACATTGCAAAGGTCATACTTTGGATCTTCTTTTTTCCTTTGGCCTCAATATTGATCTTGTTTGTGTAGAGGACACATGTTTCAGTGATCACAGTTGCTTATATTTTAATTTGTCCTTCAGCACTGATCCTGCTCCTCCTAGTCGCTTGATCCAAAAAAGAATAATAACTGAGCACACAGCCAAAACTTTTATTTCGCATTTTGATCCTTCACATTTAGTTTTTAACTCATTGAATGTGGACCTAGCAGTATCATGTTTTAATGCTTACTGTACTGATCTCTTGAATTTAATTGCACCTTTGAAACAAAGCACTGTTCGTGGTACAAACTCTCCTTGGATTAATAATGAAATCATGTCACTGAGGAGATTATGTCGGAAAACAGAACGTTTATGGAAACGTACTGACTTAGAGGTTCACAGGCTTCATTTAAAAGACTTAATCTGTTCCTTAAATGAGATGATTAAGAATGCAAGATCAAATTATTTTGCTAATCTCATCAAATCAAAAGGACGAAATCCAAAAATCTTATTTGACACGATCAAAAACATTGTTTCTCCGATGTGTTCGCTTCAAAGTAATTTTAATTATGCTGATTGTAATTTGTTTTTAAAAATTTTTATTGACAAAGTTGCTAACATCAGAGCTGGTATCTTACCATCAACATCCAGTTATGTGGACCCTCAACCGTTGACCTTGACGACATGGTCCTCTTTTGACCCAGTGTCCGTTAAGGACATTTCTGATCTTTTGACACACATGACAATGTCATCGAGTCCACTGGATGTTCTTCCATCATCTCTTTTTAAAGATGTTTTTGATTTTATTGGTCCCAGTGTAGTCAGCCTGATAAATTTATCTCTTAGTTCGGGTTCTGTACCTCAATGTTTTAAAACTGCTGTTGTCTGTCCTCTGTTAAAAAAGCCTAACCTGGACTGCACTCTGCCTGAAAATTATAGACCCATTTCTAAACTTCCTTTATTGTCGAAAATCCTTGAGAAGGTTGTAGCTCAACAACTGAACTTTTATATTGAGGACAATGATCTTTTGGACAGTTTCCAATCTGGTTTTCGTAGACTGCATTCCACTGAATCTGCATTACTAAAAGTTTCTAGTGATGTGTTGATGGCAGCTGATACTGGACATTACACTGTGTTTGTTGCTTTGGACTTGACTTCAGCATTTGATACTGTGGATCACACTGTTCTCATTAACAGATTATGTGACCTGTTTGGTATTTCTGGTACGGTTTTAAATTGGTTCAATTCTTATTTATCTAATAGGTCTTTTACTGTTTTCATGAACAATGTTCATTCTGACGTTTCTGATCTGCCCTATGGGGTGCCCCAGGGTTCAGTTTTGGGCCCGATCCTCTTTTTATTGTACCTACGCCCTTTAGGCTTTATCTTAAATAGCTTTAGTAACGTCTCATACCATGTGTACGCTGATGACATTCAATTGTATTGTTCATTTCGTCTGTCTGAATTCTATAAATTGACTGAACTCAGTAACTGCCTATCAGCCATTAAGATATGGCTTAATGACAACCACCTGCAGCTAAATGCTAACAAGACTGAAACGCTTATCGTTGCTCCGGATGATAAAATCATTGAAATTAAGAAGCATCTTGGGTTCTTAAACCTTGCGAACAAAAACAACCTCAGATATCTGGGTGTTCTCTTTGACAGCTCTCTGTCAATGGACAATCATTGCAAATTGTTAGCTCGAAACAGTTTTTATCATTTAAGGAATATTTCTAAGCTACGTGCTATTGTTTCACAAAAGGAATTAGAAATGATTGTCCATGCATTTATTTCTTCCCGCCTAGACTATTGCAACGGCCTTTTAGTGGGGATTAGTAAATCCTCCATAGCTTCCCTTCAATCTGTGCAAAACGCTGCAGCCAGGCTTTTGACTAGAACCCCCAGAACAGCTCATATCACTCCGGTTCTGGCCTCTCTACACTGGCTCCCAGTTCATTTTAGGTCACATTTTAAAGTTTTATTATTAACTTTTAAAGCATTACATGGTGAGGCTCCTAAATATTTATTGGACCTTTTGAAGCCTCTTTGTCCATCTAGAACTCTGAGGTCTTCAAATAAGCTACTGCTGACAGTTCCTAGAACTCATTTTAGAACTCGTGGCGATAGAGCATTTGAAGTGGTGGCTCCGAGGCTCTGGAACGCTCTCCCTATAACAATACGCTGCTCCGAGTCAACAGCTGCATTTAAAAACAGTCTTAAGACTCATCTCTTCAGACAGGCATTTGGTTAACTTTGTACATTGTTTTTAGAGCTAGTTATGTTTTACCTTTTGTATAGTATCTCTGTGATTTTTGTATAGTATCTCTGTGATTTTATGATTTTATTTCTGTGATTTTATAATTTTATGATTTTATTTTTCCTCCTGTGAAGCACTTTGTGACTCTCATGTCTGGGAAATGTGCTATATAAATAAAAATTACTTACTTACTTATATATATATACATATGTATATATATACATATATATACATATGTATATATATATACATATATATACATATATATACATATGTATATATATATACATATA
>JBBPBX010054900.1:8471-23289 GCA_038048925.1 Garcialebias charrua | reverse complement strand
TCATTTTCAATGGGAAAAAAATGGCCGAAAAGGCTGAATATTTCAAAAAGCTAAAGTTGCACCAATACCAAAAGTCATAGCCATCATGTCCTAAATGAGCTGAACATTTTGATATATGAATTGTTGAAATAGCACAAAAACTGTAGGAGGAGTAGCGTGCCAAAAAACGTACGGAATCAGGATAGTAACAGATGTAATTGTAACACTAGAAAAACCGCATTTCCTGCGAAAATGCACGTGTGAATGCCTTAGCGCCGCTCCGCCCTTCTCGCGGCGACCGCGGGAAGTCGAGCTGGTCCACCCCGAAACACTCTCGTGCCTTTCCCGTACCCGTTCGGCACCTAGTGCGTGCACTCAATTTGGTCCACATTCCAAAATGGCCGCCTTCCCATTTATCGTACAACGTTGACGCCAGAGGGTTTTCTGTGCGTCTTGGTGAATTGGACAAGTGTACCAAATTTCATGATCCTACGTGAAACTAAGGCCAATGCGGAGGGTAGTTTGAAATTTTCTAGGTGGCGCTCTTGAGCCCTTTCTGTTGCAATTTTGGCCACGCCCCCAAAATATGTAATTTTTCACCAGTCCTGACGAGTCTGCCAAATTTGGTGAGTTTTGGGATATGATAAAGCTCCCAAAAGGCCAAACGTATTGTGACGGCGTTACGTCTGATTCGCCACATCGCCACGCCCACATGCTCCACCCAAAACAACCAGTCGTGGAAAGCTTGTTACAGCAACATGTCTTCGGTCACTGGACAGACCGTCACGCTGATTAGGTAACAGGTGTCCGATCGGGATGTTCAATGTACAACTGTACACTTCCTGTTGTGAGGGGGCGTGGCTTAATTATTGTCATGATTTGACCATTCAGTATTGCAGGGGACCAGATGTGGGTCAATCACTGAAGGTTTGATGTATTAGACTGTTTTCGTGTAGGTGCTATTAGTGTTTCGTTTGTGACGGCGTGACGGCTGATTCGCCACATCGCCACGCCCACATGCTCCACCCAAAACGGTCAGTGTTGGAAAGCTTGTTACAGCAACATGTCTTCGGTCACTGGACAGACCGTCCCGCTGATTAGGTAACAGGTGTCCGATCGGGACGTTCAATGTATAACTGTACACTTCCTGTTGTGAGGGGGCGTGGCTTAATTAATGTCATGATTTGACCATTCAGTATTGCAGGGGAGTGGTTGTGGGTCAATCACTGAAGGTTTGATGTATTAGACGGTTTTCGTGTAGGTGCTATTAGTGTTTCGTTTTTCATGGCGAGATGCCTAACTTTGAGGCCAGGCCACGCCCCTTCAGCATATATGAAAATGCGAGGTTTTGATCATTTGTTACTCCTGCATGTCTGAGTGATGAGTCTGCCAAATTTGGTGAGTTTTAGGGTATGATAAAGCCCCCAAAAGACCATTTCATTTTAGCTCCATTCATTTTCAATGGGAAAAAAATGGCCGAAAAGGCTTAATATTTCAAAAAGCGCAACTTGCAGCATTACCAAAAGTCATAGCTGGATTGTCCTGAACGAGCTGAACATTTTGATATATGAATCGTTGAAATGGCACAAATACTCTAGGAGGAGTAGCGTGCCAAAAAACGTACGGACGGAAGATAGTAACTATAACTAGAAAAACCGCATTTCCTGCGAAAATGCACGTGTGAATGCCTTAGCGCCGCTCCGCCCTTCTCGTGGCGACCGCGGGAAGTCGAGCTGGTCCACCCTGAAACACTCTCGTGCCTTTCCCGTGCCCGTTCGGCACCCAATGCGTGCACCCAATTTGGTCCACATTCCAAAATGGCCGCCTTCCCATTTATCGTACAACGTTGACGCCAGAGGGTTTTCTGTGCGTCTTGGTGAATTGGACAAGTGTACCAAATTTCATGATCCTACGTGAAACTAAGGCCAATGTGGAGGGTAGTTTGAAATTTTCTAGGTGGCGCTCTTGAGCCGTTTCTTTTGAAATTTTGGCCACGCCCCCAAAATATGTAATCGTTCACCAGTCCTGATGAGTCTGCCAATTTTTGTGAGTTTTGGGATATGACAAAGCCCCCAAAAGGCCAAACGTATTGTGACGGCGTTGCGTCTGATTCGCCACATCGCCACGCCCACATGCTCCACCCAAAACAACCAGTCGTGGAAAGCTTGTTACAGCAACATGTCTTCGGTCACTGGACAGACCGTCACGCTGATTAGGTAACAGGTGTCCGATCGGGATGTTCAATGTACAACTGTACACTTCCTGTTGTGAGGGGGCGTGGCTTAATTATTGTCATGATTTGACCATTCAGTATTGCAGGGGACCGGATGTGGGTCAATCCCTGAAGGTTTGATGTATTAGACTGTTTTCGTGTAGGTGCTATTAGTGTTTCGTTTGTGACGGCGTGACGGCTGATTCGCCACATCGCCACGCCCACATGCTCCACCCAAAACGGTCAGTGTTGGAAAGCTTGTTACAGCAACATGTCTTCGGTCACTGGACAGACCGTCCCGCTGATTAGGTAACAGGTGTCCGATCGGGACGTTCAATGTATAACTGTACACTTCCTGTTGTGAGGGGGCGTGGCTTAATTAATGTCATGATTTGACCATTCAGTATTGTAGGGGACCGGTTGTGGGTCAATCACTGAAGGTTTGATGTATTAGACGGTTTTCGTGTAGGTGCTATTAGTGTTTCGTTTTTCACGGCGAGATACCTAACTTTGAGGCCAGGCCACGCCCCTTCACCATATATGAAAACGCGAGATGTTGATCATTTTTTACTCCCCCATGTCTGAGTGATGAGTCTGCCAAATTTGGTGAGATTTAGGATATGATAAATCCTCCAAAAGGCCTTTTCATTTTAGCCCCATTCATTTTCAATGGAAAAAAAATGGCCGAAAAGGCTTAATATTTCAAAAAGCGAAAGTTGCAGCATTACCAAAAGTCATAGCTGGATTGTCCTGAGCGAGCTGAACATTTTGATATATGAATCGTTGAAATGGCACAAATACTCTAGGAGGAGTAGGACGCCAAAAAACGTACGGATGGAAGATAGTAACATCTATAAAGAATAATAATAAATATAAACACAATCTCTATAGTGTGAATGCCTTGTTGGCATTCACACATAAATATAAACACAATCTCTATAGTGTGAATGCCTTGTTGGCATTCACACAAATATAAACACAATCTCTATAGTGTGAATGCCTTGTTGGCATTCACACAACTAGAAAAACCGCATTTCCTGCGAAAATGCACGTGTGAATGCCTTAGCGCCGCTCCGCCCTTCTCGTGGCGACCGCGGGAAGTCCAGCTGGTCCACCCTGAAACACTCTCGTGCCTTTCCCGTGCCCGTTCGGCACCCAATGCGTGCACCCGATTTGGTCCACATTCCAAAATGGCCGCCTTCCCATTTATCGTACAACGTTGACGCCAGAGGGTTTTCTGTGCGTCTTGGTGAATTGGACAAGTGTACCAAATTTCATGATCCTACGTGAAACTAAGGCCAATGCGGAGGGTAGTTTGAAATTTTCTAGGTGGCGCTCTTGAGCCCTTTCTTTTGCAATTTTGGCCACGCCCCCAAAATATGTAATTTTTCACCAGTCCTGACGAGTCTGCCAAATTTGGTGAGTTTTGGGATATGATAAAGCTCCCAAAAGGCCAAACGTATTGTGACGGCGTTACGTCTGATTCGCCACATCGCCACGCCCACATGCTCCACCCAAAACAACCAGTCGTGGAAAGCTTGTTACAGCAACATGTCTTCGGTCACTGGACAGACCGTCACGCTGATTAGGTAACAGGTGTCCGATCGGGATGTTCAATGTACAACTGTACACTTCCTGTTGTGAGGGGGCGTGGCTTAATTATTGTCATGATTTGACCATTCAGTATTGCAGGGGACCGGATGTGGGTCAATCACTGAAGGTTTGATGTATTAGACTGTTTTCGTGTAGGTGCTATTAGTGTTTCGTTTGTGACGGCGTGACGGCTGATTCGCCACATCGCCACGCCCACATGCTCCACCCAAAACGGTCAGTGTTGGAAAGCTTGTTACAGCAACATGTCTTCGGTCACTGGACAGACCGTCCCGCTGATTAGGTAACAGGTGTCCGATCGGGACGTTCAATGTATAACTGTACACTTCCTGTTGTGAGGGGGCGTGGCTTAATTAATGTCATGATTTGACCATTCAGTATTGTAGGGGACCGGTTGTGGGTCAATCACTGAAGGTTTGATGTATTAGACGGTTTTCGTGTAGGTGCTATTAGTGTTTCGTTTTTCATGGCGAGATGCCTAACCTTGAGGCCAGGCCACGCCCCTTCAGCATATATGAAAACGCGAGGTGTTGATCATTTATTACTCCCCCATGTCTAAGTGATGAGTCTGCCAAATTTGGTGAGATTTAGGATATGATAAAGCCCCCAAAATGCCATTTCATTTTAGCTCCATTCATTTTCAATGGGAAAAAAATGGCCGAAAAGGCTAAATATCTCAAAAAGCTAAAGTTGCACCATTACCAAAAGTCATTGCTGGATTGTCCTGAACGAGCTGAACATTTTGATATATGATATGTTGAAATGGCACGAAAACTGTAGGAGGAGTAGGACGCCAAAAAACGTACGGACGGAAGATAGTAACATATAAGAATAATAATAATAACTAGAAAAACCGCATTTCCTGCGAAAATGCACGTGTGAATGCCTTAGCGCCGCTCCGCCTTTCTCGTGGCGACCGCGGGAAGTCCAGCTGGTCCACCCTGAAACACTCTCGTGCCTTTCCCGTACCCGTTCGGCACCCAATGCACGCACCCAATTTGGTCCACATTCCAAAATGAAGGTTTGATGTATTAGACTGTTTTCGTGTAGGTGCTATTAGTGTTTCGTTTGTGACGGCGTGACGTCTGATTCGCCACATCGCCACACCCACATGCTCCACCCAAAACGGTCAGTGTTGGAAATATTGTTACAGCAACATGTCTTCGGTCACTGGACAGACCGCCACGCTGATTAGGTAACAGGTGTCCGATCGGGACGTTCAATGTACAACTGTACACTTCCTGTTGTGAGGGGGCGTGGCTTAATTAATGTCATGATTTGACCATTCAGTATTGCAGGGGAGTGGTTGTGGGTCAATCACTGAAGGTTTGATGTATTAGACGGTTTTCGTGTAGGTGCTATTAGTGTTTCGTTTTTCATGGCGAGATGCCTAACTTTGAGGCCAGGCCACGCCCCTTCAGCATATATGAAAATGCGAGGTTTTGATCATTTGTTACTCCTGCATGTCTGAGTGATGAGTCTGCCAAATTTGGTGAGTTTTAGGGTATGATAAAGCCCCCAAAAGACCATTTCATTTTAGCTCCATTCATTTTCAATGGGAAAAAAATGGCCGAAAAGGCTTAATATTTCAAAAAGCGCAACTTGCAGCATTACCAAAAGTCATAGCTGGATTGTCCTGAACGAGCTAACCCTGTACCAAATTTCATGATCCTACGTGAAACTAAGGCCAATGCGGAGGGTAGTTTGAAATTTTCTAGGTGGCGCTCTTGAGCCCTTTCTGTTGCAATTTTGGCCACGCCCCCAAAATATGTAATTTTTCACCAGTCCTGACGAGTCTGCCAAATTTGGTGAGTTTTGGGATATGATAAAGCTCCCAAAAGGCCAAACGTATTGTGACGGCGTTACGTCTGATTCGCCACATCGCCACGCCCACATGCTCCACCCAAAACAACCAGTCGTGGAAAGCTTGTTACAGCAACATGTCTTCGGTCACTGGACAGACCGTCACGCTGATTAGGTAACAGGTGTCCGATCGGGATGTTCAATGTACAACTGTACACTTCCTGTTGTGAGGGGGCGTGGCTTAATTATTGTCATGATTTGACCATTCAGTATTGCAGGGGACCGGATGTGGGTCAATCACTGAAGGTTTGATGTATTAGACTGTTTTCGTGTAGGTGCTATTAGTGTTTCGTTTGTGACGGCGTGACGGCTGATTCGCCACATCGCCACGCCCACATGCTCCACCCAAAACGGTCAGTGTTGGAAAGCTTGTTACAGCAACATGTCTTCGGTCACTGGACAGACCGTCCCGCTGATTAGGTAACAGGTGTCCGATCGGGACGTTCAATGTATAACTGTACACTTCCTGTTGTGAGGGGGCGTGGCTTAATTAATGTCATGATTTGACCATTCAGTATTGCAGGGGAGTGGTTGTGGGTCAATCACTGAAGGTTTGATGTATTAGACGGTTTTCGTGTAGGTGCTATTAGTGTTTCGTTTTTCATGGCGAGATGCCTAACTTTGAGGCCAGGCCACGCCCCTTCAGCATATATGAAAATGCGAGGTTTTGATCATTTGTTACTCCTGCATGTCTGAGTGATGAGTCTGCCAAATTTGGTGAGTTTTAGGGTATGATAAAGCCCCCAAAAGACCATTTCATTTTAGCTCCATTCATTTTCAATGGGAAAAAAATGGCCGAAAAGGCTTAATATTTCAAAAAGCGCAACTTGCAGCATTACCAAAAGTCATAGCTGGATTGTCCTGAACGAGCTGAACATTTTGATATATGAATCGTTGAAATGGCACAAATACTCTAGGAGGAGTAGCGTGCCAAAAAACGTACGGACGGAAGATAGTAACTATAATAATAACTAGAAAAACCGCATTTCCTACGAAAATGCACGTGTGAATGCCTTAGCGCCGCTCCGCCCTTCTCGCGGCGACCGCGGGAAGTCGAGCTGGTCCACCCCGAAACACTCTCGTGCCTTTCCCGTACCCGTTCGGCACCTAGTGCGTGCACTCAATTTGGTCCACATTCCAAAATGGCCGCCTTCCCATTTATCGTACAACGTTGACGCCAGAGGGTTTTCTGTGCGTCTTGGTGAATTGGACAAGTGTACCAAATTTCATGATCCTACGTGAAACTAAGGCCAATGCGGAGGGTAGTTTGAAATTTTCTAGGTGGCGCTCTTGAGCCCTTTCTGTTGCAATTTTGGCCACGCCCCCAAAATATGTAATTTTTCACCAGTCCTGACGAGTCTGCCAAATTTGGTGAGTTTTGGGATATGATAAAGCTCCCAAAAGGCCAAACGTATTGTGACGGCGTTACGTCTGATTCGCCACATCGCCACGCCCACATGCTCCACCCAAAACAACCAGTCGTGGAAAGCTTGTTACAGCAACATGTCTTCGGTCACTGGACAGACCGTCACGCTGATTAGGTAACAGGTGTCCGATCGGGATGTTCAATGTACAACTGTACACTTCCTGTTGTGAGGGGGCGTGGCTTAATTATTGTCATGATTTGACCATTCAGTATTGCAGGGGACCGGATGTGGGTCAATCACTGAAGGTTTGATGTATTAGACTGTTTTCGTGTAGGTGCTATTAGTGTTTCGTTTGTGACGGCGTGACGGCTGATTCGCCACATCGCCACGCCCACATGCTCCACCCAAAACGGTCAGTGTTGGAAAGCTTGTTACAGCAACATGTCTTCGGTCACTGGACAGACCGTCCCGCTGATTAGGTAACAGGTGTCCGATCGGGACGTTCAATGTATAACTGTACACTTCCTGTTGTGAGGGGGCGTGGCTTAATTAATGTCATGATTTGACCATTCAGTATTGCAGGGGAGTGGTTGTGGGTCAATCACTGAAGGTTTGATGTATTAGACGGTTTTCGTGTAGGTGCTATTAGTGTTTCGTTTTTCATGGCGAGATGCCTAACTTTGAGGCCAGGCCACGCCCCTTCAGCATATATGAAAATGCGAGGTTTTGATCATTTGTTACTCCTGCATGTCTGAGTGATGAGTCTGCCAAATTTGGTGAGTTTTAGGGTATGATAAAGCCCCCAAAAGACCATTTCATTTTAGCTCCATTCATTTTCAATGGGAAAAAAATGGCCGAAAAGGCTTAATATTTCAAAAAGCGCAACTTGCAGCATTACCAAAAGTCATAGCTGGATTGTCCTGAACGAGCTGAACATTTTGATATATGAATCGTTGAAATGGCACAAATACTCTAGGAGGAGTAGCGTGCCAAAAAACGTACGGACGGAAGATAGTAACTATAACTAGAAAAACCGCATTTCCTGCGAAAATGCACGTGTGAATGCCTTAGCGCCGCTCCGCCCTTCTCGCGGCGACCGCGGGAAGTCGAGCTGGTCCACCCCGAAACACTCTCGTGCCTTTCCCGTACCCTTTCGGCACCCAATGCACGCACCCAATTTGGTCCACATTCCAAAATGGCCGCCTTCCCATTTATCGTACAACGTTGATGCCAGAGGGTTTTCTGTGCGTCTTGGTGAATTGGACAAGTGTACCAAATTTCATGATCCTACGTGAAACTAAGGCCAATGCGGAGGGTAGTTTGAAATTTTCTAGGTGGCGCTCTTGAGCCGCTTCTTTTGCAATTTTGGCTACGCCCCCAAAATATGTAATCGTTCACCAGTCCTGATGAGTCCGCCAAATTTGGTGAGTTTTGGGATATGATAAAGCCCCCAAAAGGCCAAACGTATTGTGACGGCGTTACGTCTGATTCGCCACGTCGCCACGCCCACATGCTCCACCCAAAACGGTCAGTGTTGGAAAGCTTGTTACAGCAACATGTCTTCGGTCACTGGACACACCGTCACGCTGATTAGGTAACAGGTGTCCGATCGGGACGTTCAATGTACAACTGTACACTTCCTGTTGTGAGGGGGCGTGGCTTAATTAATGTCATGATTTGACCTTTCAGTATTGCAGGGGACCGGATGTGGGTCAATCACTGAAGGTTTGATGTATTAGACTGTTTTCGTGTAGGTGCTATTAGTGTTTCGTTTGTGACGGCGTGACGGCTGATTCGCCACATCGCCACGCCCACATGCTCCACCCAAAACGGTCAGTGTTGGAAAGCTTGTTACAGCAACATGTCTTCGGTCACTGGACAGACCGTCCCGCTGATTAGGTAACAGGTGTCCGATCGGGACGTTCAATGTATAACTGTACACTTCCTGTTGTGAGGGGGCGTGGCTTAATTAATGTCATGATTTGACCATTCAGTATTGTAGGGGACCGGTTGTGGGTCAATCACTGAAGGTTTGATGTATTAGACGGTTTTCGTGTAGGTGCTATTAGTGTTTCGTTTTTCATGGCGAGATGCCTAACTTTGAGGCCAGGCCACGCCCCTTCAGCATATATGAAAACGCGAGGTTTTGATAATTTTTTACTCCCCCATGTCTGAGTGATGAGTCTGCCAAATTTGGTGAGATTTAGGATATGATAAAGCCCCCAAACGGCCATTTCATTTTAGCTCCATTCATTTTCAATGGGAAAAAGATGGCCGAAAAGGCTTAATATTTCAAAAAGCGCAACTTGCAGCATTACCAAAAGTCATAGCTGGATTGTCCTGAACAAGCTGAACATTTTGATATATGAATCGTTGAAATGGCACAAATACTCTAGGAGGAGTAGGACGCCAAAAAACGTACGGATGGAAGATAGTAACATCTATAAAGAATAATAATAATAAATATAAACACAATCTCTATAGTGTGAATGCCTTGTTGGCATTCACACAACTAGATTGCATTTCCTGAGAAAATGCATGTGTGAATGCCAAAATGGCCGCTTCACCCAACTTGCATGTTCAATCAAAATGGCCGCTTCACCTAAAGCATGATAGAGAATGTTTATGGCTACAACCTCACCAAATTTCGGCTCTCTATGTAAAAAGATGGCCGAGTTAAAGCAATTTGAAAAGAGCGTTGGCAGCCATCAGCTGAAATTGGTCAAAAACAGCTGAACAACAGCTAAAACAAGCAGAAAATATCTTAAATTACCAGAAGGAAGTTGGTAGAACATGGTTTTGCTGAATTAGGCTGAAAAAAGTTGGATTGATTAAAAAAAATTGTTTGAAATAGCTGAAAAAGGTGAAATTTGCATAAACAGCTAAATACTAGCTAAAATAGCAAAAATATCTTAATCTTTCAAAAATTATCTGAAAGGAGCATAATGATCTGAAATTAGCAGAAATAAGTCAGAAGAAGTACAAAAATGTTGAAGTAAGCTGCATAAAGCTGAAAAGAGCGCAAAGCAGTTGAAGAAACAGCTGAAATTAGCTGAAAGTAGCTGAATTTTTTTTAAAATTTGTACAAGGAAGCTGAAGGAAGCTGAGTTGGTCCAAAATGTGAAAGGAGTAGTGAAATATTGTAATGAGTTCCAAAGATATCAAGGGTGTAAAATGAGCTCATTGAGTTCATTTGAGCTCCATTCATTTTCAATGGGAAAAAAATGGCCGAAAAGGCTGAATATTTCAAAAAGCTAAAGTTGCACCAATACCAAAAGTCATAGCCATCATGTCCTGAATGAGCTGAACATTTTGATATATGAATTGTTGAAATAGCACAAAAACTGTAGGAGGAGTAGCGTGCCAAAAAACGTACGGAATCAGGATAGTAACAGATGTAATTGTAACACTAGATTGCATTTCCTGAGAAAATGCATGTGTGAATGCCAAAATGGCCGCTTCACCCAACTTGCATGTTCAATCAAAATGGCCGCTTTACCTAAAGCATGATAGAGAATGTTTATAGCTACAACCTCACCAAATTTCGGCTCTCTATCTATAATGATGGCTGAGTTAAAGCCATTTGAAAGTAGCATTGTCGGCCATCTTGGATTTTTGATTTTGATATAGCATTTGATAGGAAACATTCTCAGCTATCACTACACCAAGTTTCAGCTCAATATAACTAAAACTGACCATTTTATAGTTTTTTACTTTTTTGTTTTGTCGGCCATCTTGGATTTTTGATTTGGATTCCGTACATGATAGACAATGTCCTTAGCTACAACCTCACCAAATTTCGGCTCTCTATGTATAAAGATGGCTGAGTTAAAGCCATTTGAAAGTAGCATTGTCGGCCATCTTGGATTTTTGATTTTGATATAGCATTTGATAGGAAACATTCTCAGCTATCACTACACCAAGTTTGAGCTCAATATGACTAAAATTGACCATTTTATAGTGTTTTTACTTTTTTGCTTTGTCGGCCATCTTGGATTTTTGTTTTGGATTCCGTACATGATAGACAATGTCCTCAGCTACAACCTCACCAAATTTCAGCTCTCTATGTATAACGATGGTCGAGTTAAAGCCATTTGAAAGTAGTGTTGGCAGCCATCAGCTGAAATTGGTCAAAAACAGCTGAACAACAGCTAAAACAAGCAGAAAATATCTTAAATTACCAGAAGGAAGTTGGTAGAACATGGTTTTGCTGAATTAGGCTGAAAAAAGTTGGATTGATTAAAATAAATTGTTGAAATAGCTGAAAAAGCTGAAATTTGCATAAACAGCTAAATAGTAGCTAAAATAGCAAAAATATCTTAATCTTTCAAAAATTAGCTGAAAGGAGCATAATGATCTGAAATTAGCATAAATAAGTCAGTAGACGTACAAAAATGTTGAAGTAAGCTCCATTAAGCTGAAAAGATCGCAGCTAAAATTAGCTGAAAGTAGCCGAAATATTTTTAAAAAATGTACAAGGTAGCTGAAGGAAGCTGAGTTGGTCCAAAATGTGAAAGGAGTAGTGAAATATTGTAATGAGTTCCAAAGATATCAAGGGTGTAAAATGAGCTCATTGAGTTCATTTGAGCTCCATTCATTTTCAATGGGAAAAAAATGGCCGAAAAGGCTGAATATTTCAAAAAGCTAAAGTTGCACCAATACCAAAAGTCATAGCCATCATGTCCTGAATGAGCTGAACATTTTGATATATGAATTGTTGAAATAGCACAAAAACTGTAGGAGGAGTAGCGTGCCAAAAAACGTACGGAATCAGGATAGTAACAGATGTAATTGTAACACTAGATTGCATTTCCTGAGAAAATGCATGTGTGAATGCCAAAATGGCCGCTTCACCTATTTTGCATGTTCAATCAAAACGGCCGCTTCACCTAATATGCTTGTTAAATCAAAATGGCTACCTCACCTACTTTAATTGTAGAACCAAAATGGCAACAATACATGCATTGACTTACTTTGCAAGGCAAGTAACTGCCTTGTATATTGAACCAAAATGGCGGCCTCACCTAATTTGCATGTTCAATCAAAATGGCTGCTTCACCTAATGTATGTTAGAGATGGTCCATAGCTACAACCTCACCAAATTTCAGCTCTCTATGAATAAATATGGCTGATTTAAAGCCATTTGAAAGTAGCGTTGGTGGCCATCTTGGATTTTACAGTATTTTTAATGTTTTGCTTTGTCGGCCATCTTGGATTTTTGATTTGGATTCCGTACATGATAGAGGATTCCCTCAGCTACAACCTCACCAAATTTCGGCTCTCTATGTATAATGATGGCTGAGTTAAAGCCATTTGAAAGTAGCGTTGGAAGCCATCTTGGATTTTACAGTATTTTTAATGTTTTGCTTTGTCGGCCATCTTGGATTTTTGATTTGGATTCCATACATGATAGAGGATTCCCTCAGCTACAACCTCACCAAATTTCAGCTCTCTATGAATAAAGATGGCTGAGTTAAAGCCATTTGAATGTAGCGTTGGCGGCCATCTTGGATTTTTACAGTTTTTTAATGTTTTACTTTGTCGGCCATCTTGGATTTTTGATTTGGATTCCGTACATGATAGATAATGTCCTCAGCTACAACCTCACCAAATTTCGGCTCTCTGTGTATAATGATGGCTGAGTTAAAGCCATTTGAAAGTAGCGTTGGCGGCCATCTTGGATTTTTGATTTTGATATTGCATTTGATAGGAAACATTCTCAGCTATCACTACACCAAGTTTCAGCTCAATATCACTAAAATTGACCATTTTATGGTATTTTTACTTTTTTGCATTGTCGGCCATCTTGGATTTTTTTTTTGGATTCTATACATGATAGATAATGTCCTCAGCTACAACCTCACCAAATTTCAGCTCTCTATGTATAAAGATGGTCGAGTTATAACCATTTGAAAGTAGCGTTGGCGGCCATCAGCTGAAATTGGTCAAAAACAGCTGAATATTATCTAAAATAGCAGAAATAAGCTTAAATTAGCAGCAGGATTTAGTAAGAGCTTAATTGGTAATAATCTGAAACATCTTAAACAATCTGAAATCTGAAATAATCTGAAATAAGCAAAAAAAGTGGAAATTATCTGAAAAAAGCTTAAGATAGCATAAACAGCTGAATATTATCTAAAGTAGCAGAAATAAGCATCAATTATCTGAAGTAATTAGAAATAGCATAATTGTGAATAATCTGAAATATCTGAAACAATCTGAAATCTGAACAAATCTGAACTAAGCAGAAATAAACAAAATAAAGTTGAAATTATCTGAAAAAAGCTTAAGATAGCAAAAACAGCTGAATATTATCTGAAATACCAGAAAGAAGCTTAAATGTCTTAGAAATTAGTAGCGAGAGTACAGTTTTGCAGAATTAGGCTGAAAAATGTTGAAATGAGTTCAAATAATGTGGAATTTGTTGAAACAAGCCTAAATTAGCATAAAAACAGCTTAATAGTAGCTAAAATAGCAGAAGAAGCTGAAACTAGCAGAAATAAGCACAAAGCATCATAATCTGAATAATCTAAAATATCTGAAACAATCTGAAATCTGAAAAAATCTGAACTAAGCAGAAATAAGCAAAATAAAGTTGAAATTATCTGAAAAAAGCTTAAGATAGCAAAAACAGCTGAATATTATCTGAAATAGCAGAAAGAAGCTTAAATGTCTTAGAAATTAGTAGAGAGAGTACATTTATGCAGAATTAGGCTGGAAAAAGTTGAAATGAGTTCAAAAATGTGGAATTTGTTAAAACAAGTCTAAATTAGCATAAAAACAGCTTAATAGTAGCTAAAATAGCAGAAGAAGCTGAAACTAGCAGAAATAAGCACAAAGCAGCATAATATGAAGTATGTGAAACAATCTGAAATTGAAAAAAATCTGAAATAAGTAGAAATAAGCAAAATAAAGTTGAAAATATCTGAATAAAGCTGAAATTGGCCAAAAACAGCTGAACAACAGCTAAAACAAGCAGAAACAATCTTAAATTACCAGAAGGAAGTTGGTAGAGCATGGTTTTGCTGAATTAGGCTGAAAAAAGTTGGATTGATTAAAAAAAATTGTTGAAATAGCTGAAAAAGCTGAAATTTGCATAAAACAGCTAAATAGTAGCTAAAATAAGCAGAAATAATCTGAAATTACCAGAAGGAAGTTGGTAGAGCATGGTTTTGCTGAATTAGGCTGAAAAAAGTTGGATTGATTTTAAAAAATTGTTGAAATAGCTGAAAAAGCTGAAATTTGCATAAAACAGCTAAATAGTAGCTAAAGTAGCAAAAATATGTTAATCTTTGAAAAATTTGCTGAAAGGAGCATAATGATCTGAAATTAGCAGAAATAAGTCAGTAGATGTACAAAAATGTTGAAGTAAGCTGCATTAGGCTGAAAAGAGTGCAACACAGTTCAAGAAACAGCTGAAATCAGCTGAAAGTAGCTGAAATATTTTTTTTAAATGTACAAGGTAGCTGAAGGAAGCCGAGATGGTCCAAAATGTGGAAAAAGTAGTGAAATATTGTAATGAGTTCCAAAGATATCAAGGATGTAAAATGAGCTCCATTCATTTTCAATGGGAAAAAAGTGGCCGAAAAAGCTGAATATTTCAAAAAGCTGAAGTTGCATCAATACCAAAAGTCATAGCCGGAGTGTCCTCAATGAGCTGAACATTTTGATATATGAATTGTTGAAATAGCACAAAAACTGTAGGAGGAGTAGCGTGCCAAAAAACGTACGGAGTGAAGATAGTAACTACTAGAAAAACCGCATTTCCTGCGAAAATGCACGTGTG
>JBBPBX010054899.1:0-23289 GCA_038048925.1 Garcialebias charrua | reverse complement strand
TATATATATATGTGATGTTGTTTGTGTTTTAGAGTTTGTTTGCATGATATTTGTGCCATTGACAGTCAAACACACATCAAGTTATCCTGATTTCCTTAAACCATGTGGTTCTGTGTTGCCAACAACATCCATCTGTTACTGGCACTTCCCTTATCCAACAGATGTTTTCTGGATCTCCACGTGCTTTTTGACTTTACGTTTTGCTTGTAGAAATCATCATTGCTTGCTGCTGAAGTCAAATGTGGGGCAACAAAGATTCTCTCTATGTGTGCGTGTGTGTCTGCCTGCAAAATACCTCTTGAAAAACTGTAAGGATTTTTAAGAAACATTCAGGGAATAATAAACTAGAGTACATCTACAACTGATTAGTTTTTTTAAACTAAACTACTGTAAGTCAATATGGCCATCGCAGCCAACAGATATTAGAAAACAGAAAATTGTCTAAAACAATCATTTTGACAGATATTGTGCTTAAATTTGGTGTGGTTGTCGTTGAGAGTTAGTCACGACACATATTACAAGCACCACTCATTGTGCAAGAGTTTTACTTAAAACCTCAGCAATAACCTTTAGAGCCAACCTTGTTTGTCTGTTAGCAAAATAATCCATGAAACAATGGATAGATTTCAATGAAACTCTCAGAAACCAATGTAAAACTGATAAACATTTGGATTCAGCCCAATTAAGGATGGCCGCTGCAACAGATCAACCTCCGCCAACACTAAAATGGGTATGACTCGGCTAATTCGACTGATATTGAGCTACCATTTGTTGTGGTAGTAGCTGAG
The DNA here is from genome assembly GCA_038048925.1 of Garcialebias charrua. Classification (NCBI taxonomy): domain Eukaryota; kingdom Metazoa; phylum Chordata; class Actinopteri; order Cyprinodontiformes; family Rivulidae; genus Garcialebias; species Garcialebias charrua. The sequence continues at coordinate 22,501 of JBBPBX010054899.1, read as the reverse complement.
TCACCCACAACCAGTGGTGGGCACCGCTAATTAAAAAATTAGTTCCACAATTTCTAAAACGCTTATTAATTTTTTTAGGTCCACAATTTCAAAAGCACAAATGTCTTATGAAAATTAGGGGAAGCTAATCTAATCCGCTATTTATATATTTCTATATTATATATATATATATATATATATATATTTATATATAGCCGGCAGCGTTATCAATATTTGCACTACACTGCCAACTGAAAAGTAACAAAAATGATCCTAAAAGGATGAAATTACAAAAATCAAAGGATTTATTTAATACTTTACGTACATATATTCTATTCGGCCACGAAATTAACAAAAAATAGAATGATCTTTTAATCCCTAAAACCACGTTTAAATCTCAAATACACGGGTGTGTCGCCACCGCATTTATACATAAAGTAACCCAAATACATGAAACTAACGACTCGCCGTCGAATGGTCGACACAAAACACACAATAAACTCTCCGGCCACGTTAATTTGGCTTGAAACAGCGGGGTTCTCTACGGATTTATCCATTAGTAACCCAGCACTACCGGTGTAACAGGCAGACACAGTTAGCGTCTATAGGTAGTCAACAGATTTAATGAAAAGTAACTAAAATACATAAAAATAACGACTCACCGTCAAATGGTCGACACAAAACCCTCAATAAAATCATCCGGCCACGTTAATTTGGCTTGAAACAGCGGGGTTCTCTACGGATTTATCCAAGTACCCAGCACAAACAGTAGTCACAGTTCACCCGAGTTCACCTCTGAGTGACCCGGAAGTTGTCAAGATGGAATAGTCCATTTTTAGTAGGGGGATAAAGAAATCGACCGTTTTTTTATTGCGTATTTAATGATCGTTTTCATCGTAACTATAATTATTTTTATGTTAAATGTACATTAACAAGCATGAGCAATGTTAGTGATGTAGGTGACTGCACGGGGCGAGGCGGGGCCGGGGCCACTGCTGAAATGGGACCCCCAGGCATTTACCTACATGGTAGAGCCGAGTCTGTTCTCAGCTCTGCCCCCCTCCCCCTCACACCCTTTCCTCCTCTGCTGTTTACGGTGGGGAAAAAGGTAAAACAAGCAGCATAAGAGCTTGTAAATAAGTTTATTGGTTTTTACTGATAGATAATTAGTTATTAGCGGTACTGCATTTTAAATAAAAATAGCACAAATCCGCTTATGAATTATAAAAGTTAGTCAATTCACAAAAACGCTGACAAAAAGTTTAGGTCCACTGTAAGCGGAATAGCGCTTTAGCGCTCTCTAGCGGTCTGTGCCCACCACTGCCCACAACTAACACAGCTCATGAGAGCTCGCAATGTCGTATGAGACTGCACAATGTCATTAGTTCATGCTTTTTCAAGTATAAACTGTGACATGAAAGGCAGCAGGCGATATGAGTTCCTTCAAGGAGTGCTAGGTCTTTAATTACACAAGTACCTGTAATGCAGCACAGTATTTATCTCATTTGCAGATATGTAAATGTGTTGTTCACAACGTAAGTAAGCCAACCCTTTATGATCACCGTTTACTCTCAAGTGGATCCACACAGACAACATCCATTGTTTTCTTTTTTTTGAAGTGGCTGTGATAGTTTTTAGCTTATGTGCAAACAGGACAAGTGGCTCTTGTCATTTAACTCTTTGAATTAACCGAGTCAAAGTGTCTAATCCCAACACTTTGAAGTGTGTGAGAGATTAGAAACTCATACAACCTCGAACGCTCACGCTGATCCATGACTGTTACGGATCAAAACAACAACAAAAAATAAAGTCTTTCTGCTTTGAACGTTACCTTTTCTGTTTTGCCTTTTGACTCATTGAGCGGGGAAGGTTAGTTATTGGTTTAAAAGTCACAAAGACTGAATGAACACAGAAAGGCATGACTCACCACATTATTATAACTCATAATAAGAGGCAGAAACGTCAGTTCTGTGCACATGCAAAGGCTTTTCATGACATGTGGCAACAGGTCGGCTCTCATCACCATTAATCACAGCTTTTCAGGAAAACTCTTCGCTGGAACATTTTCTCTTTACGTCCTGTCCATGGTCTCTTTAGGTACAGAGGATTCACACTTCTCTTATTTAATCACCTGAACTTGTTTAAGCATTAACTCTGTCAACCTGGAGTGAATAAACGCACAGGTACATCTCAAACACACACACCTGTGTTATGCATTCATTTTTAGTTAGAGGGGGAAAATTCCAACGTGAGCCCATTTATCAGGACGAGGAGCTCAGCAAGGAGATTTAGGTGAGAACAATTTTAAGTCAACATCCCCAGCATGTTGGTTCTGAGCAGTAAAGGATGCATTTCTGTTTCTTTTGATTCCTTTATCACAACACGTCCCTCCTCTCTGAGTCCAGACTAAGTTTAGGATGTTCTACGTACTACAATAATTTATTTTTATATACTGCTGCTCAAAGTTAGACTTTTAGACCAAAATCATTTCATGACGAGATCAGACGGTGCTATAGCTGTTTAGGTCAAATCATTCAAGGTTCAACTTCAAGTCAAGTTTATTGTCATTCGCATCACATGTGGTACATGAGGTGGAACGAAATTGTGTACTCAAGGTCTCAGTTGCGCCCAAAAATGGCAAAAACATTAAGTATAAAGGATGAGAGGAGATGGGAGGAGACCCAGAGGAAGACCCAGGACACGCTGGAGGGACTATGTTTCTCGGCTGGCCTGGGAACACCTTGGGATTCCCCTGGAGGAGCTGCTCCAAGTGGCTGGGGAGAGGGAAGTCTGGGCCTCCTTAATAATGGTACATCCAGACCGAACGCGTTTTCAACTGCAGGAGCGTCCGGTTTACATGCAAAGTCAATGGGGGACGTGCCTCCAGGCGCGTCTTGGCGTCGGGCGTCACGTCACATGCGTGTTGAGCGTGCTGGAAAGCGTTTTCCGTGCACGTGAACCCGCGTCAGCCTCCAAAGCACACCTTGATCATGCTGAAGATTTCGCCGTTCAATGCTCTGTCAACCAATCAGGGAGAGTCGGGGAGGAGAGAGAGGGAGTCAGCTATGTGACGCGATAACGAGGGGACGGCTGTTGCGCAACTGTGTGACGTATTGTTTGTGAGACACGGAAATAACCCGCAAAGTCCTGTTCAAGTATGGAGGAGAAATAAAAAGGACCTTGCCTGGCGGAGTGCCAGTGAGGAAGTCGGGATATCGGGTAAGTTTTGAATTGTGAACTTTTCACGTTTAGCAAGTTAAGCTCTGCTAGCTCCTCCCCCCCCCGCCGCCACCGCCGCTTCTCGTTCTGGTCTGGACACCACTGGGTCCAGTGCGTCCACTTGCGTGCGTGACGAGCTTTTTGGCCGTTGAAAAGGCGCTCGGTCTGGATGTACCATAGGCTGCTACCCCCGCGACCCGACCCCGGATAAGCGGAAGAAAATGGATGGATGGATGGATGAAACAGTATAAAAAGATCTAAGATATACGCTAAACAAACGCTAAACGTATGGTACAGCAGCCTGAACATGAGTCTGTAGTGAGCATCTAATCATTTAAAATATGTTCAAGGATTGAAGTTTTTATAAATTGTCATTCACATTGCATGTGATACATGAGGTGGAACGAAATTGTGTACACAGGGTCCCAGTTACATCCGACAATAGCAACAATATAAAGTGTAAAAAGAAACAGTAAATAAGGATCTAAGATATACACTAAGATATACACTAAACGAACATCTAACAGTACGCTAAAAGATCTAAGATATTCGCTAATAGTGTAAAACAATACACCGAACAACAGCAGCATGAACTTGAGTGTGTGAGCACAGGAATACAAATGAATACAGCAGCATGAGATCAGCAACATGCTCAGCAGCACATAACAATCAAGTGTCATTACAGTGATGTTTTTTTCCCCACAGCGATAATCCTGGTTAGGGATTTAAGAGTCTAATGCATGTTACCCACTGCCCCGGTGTCGGGCGGCTGAAGCGGCCGGTTTACATTCAAAGTCTATGAGGAGACGCGTGGAGTCACGGCGAACCGGGAAGCGGCGCGATTCGAGTGATCAAAGCGGCGCGGCGGCAGCCTGCAGTTCCCTTCGCGGGCACGCGCGCGTCCAAATCAACCTAGCCGTCGAGCCGCCGACGTCCCAAATGTTGATCTCTGGAGGCTCGACGCATCCGGCAAACAGTGGGAGAGCCTCTGCTATCTGATTACACAACCACAACGGGACTTTTTTTGGACTTTTTAAACTTACCGGATCGACCCTCCATGAATTGGAACCAAACTCCGGTAAGAAACGTGGCATTTTTACAGTTGCTGCTGACAGGCTGCTGTTCTCTCCAGTGTAGATCACCCCAAACATAAAAAAAAAGTTTTAATCTCATCGAAGACCGTCGGAGGTGCAGTTAACACAACAACTGAACCCGGAAAACGAGCTACACCCCCTCCCTCTGCCACCCCCTAGTGTACGTCATCAGACGGTCTTCAGTGGCTTGGTGGGACCCTGACAAGCGGCCAAAAGGGGACGGCAGGCGCGTTTCGAGTTGTGCAGTGGGGACCAGGCATAACAGCTTCAGGGTAGAAGCTGCCTGTTCCTCAGTCTAGTGGTTCTGCTCTTAATGCTCCTCAACCTCCTTCCTGAGGGGAACGGGGTAAAAAGTGTGTGTGCTGGGTGAGTGGGGTCCTTCATGATGCAAGTGTCCCTCTTCCTGCATCTGGAGGTGTAGATGTCTGTGATGGTGGGGAGGATGACTCCAACAGTCTTCTGTGCAGCCTTCACCACAAAAGCAAAGCTTTTCTTTCTGCAGCTGTGCAGCCTCCATGCCACATGTTGATGCTGGAGCACAGGATGCTCTCCACTGCACACCTGTAGAAGGAGGTGAGGACTGAGCTTCTCAGACCAGCTCGTCTCAGCCGTCTGAGGAAGTAGAGTCTCTGATGAGCTTTCTTGATCAGGCTGGTGGTGTTGTTGAGCTGCCCCGGCTGAGGTTGTCGTTCAGGTGTACACCCAAGTACTTATTGCTGGAGACCACTTCCACCACATATTCTCCTATGTTCAGGGGGTTATAGGTGTGTTTGTTCCATCTGAAGTCCATGACCATCTCCTTCATCTTCTTCACATTGATGTGAAGATTGTTCTTCCTGCACCAGTGCTCCAGGTGTTCCACCCCCTGCCTGTAGCTGGACTCATCATTGTTTGTGATGCATCCAACCACCAATGTATCATCTGTAACTTTTACAATATGGCAAACTGGATGGGTAGGTGCACAGTCATACGTGAGCAGAGTGAACAGGAGGGGGCTCAAAACACAGCCCTGGGGGAAGCCAGTGCTGAGGGTTATGGTGGCGGAGGAGAAGTTGTGGATCCTCACAGATATAGATCTGTTCATTAAGAAGTCTAGGACCCAGTTGCAAATGGAGAGGCTTAGTCCTAATGTGAGTAGTTTGTCCATCCGGTTTTGGGGAATCATTGTGTTGGACAGACGTTAGGTGCACAAAGAGCATATGGATGTATGGACGTTATGTGCAGTCATACACAGTGTGTGTTAAGGATGACTCTCAGCTGCTACCATTTTAGCTCAATTTTTGCAGAAGTTATAGCCATTTATGTGTTTATGTTTATGTTTATTAAATTTGTTCATTTTTTTTTTTACAAAAGAAACAATACAAGACAATCCCATAAATGATAATGTACAAAATATAAAAAATGAAAGGTAGCAGAAAGAAGAATAAATCTTATTATATCTGCCCCTTTTTTCCAACAATCAGATTAAACAATAATAATCTTCAACCAACAGTACAAAATGACTAACTCTTTCTAATTTTCTAACTAATACAATACACATTACGCTATTTCATATATATATTTTTAACACATTTGTTTTGATCATTTTCTTAAATGTAAACATTGACTTGGCATTTTTAACTACATTCTCCAAGCCATTCCATAATCTAATTCCCTGGATTGAGGTAGAACGTCCCTTCAAACTAGTTCTGAATTGTGGTTTTACAAACATCTCTGTCCCCTTAAAGCTGCAGTATGTAGCTTTTTTTATGAACATATTTCTTCACTCTGTCACTACCTCCTGACAGACTGATGTTAGCCAGGTAATCTCTGAAAAAAAATAAAAAAAATATTGTCCCCTTGCTTCTCCAGGTGGTAAATAAGCATTTCTAAAAAGAAAAGGTGACCCGCCATTTTCCAGCCAATAAAAACAGAGTTTGTAACCAGCCAATAAAAACAGAGCTTGAATTTGAATCAGCCAATAAAAACAGAGCTTGAATTTGAAATTCAACAGACCACAAGGGGGCAGAGCCACATATGGCTCTGAGGGGGAGGGATCAGAATGCTTTGCCTGTTGAAAATATTTCTAACTGCTGCAGTTCTACAGAAACTGCATACTGAACCTTTAAGATTATAACAACTTTGTCTTTTAACAAAATGCATTTGGATATTTAAAGGTAATGCATTATTTTGAGCCCTATACATAACTGATAAAATATTATAGTCTACCAAATCATGGAACTTCAATAACTTCAGTTGATAAAATAATGTACTTGATGGATGACGGTAATGTTTTCTAGTGATAATTCTTACAGCTCTTTTCTGTAATACAAAAATAGGCTTTGTGATTGTTTTACACGCTTTCCCCCAAACATCAATACAATAGATTAAGTGTGGAACAATGATTGTGTTATACAACAAATACAGAGCTTTATCATTCAATAGGTCTCTGACTTTGTACAGTACTGCAATCGATTTAGCTATTTTTATTCTTACAGAATTTATGTGTTGTTTCCATGTCAGTTTGTCATCAATGATAACACCCAAAAACTTCACCTCACTCACTCTACAAATCTCAACACCCTCAATTTTGAGTGGAACATCAACAGTTTTCTTTTTATTACTGAATATCATGTAATTAGTTTTTTCTAGATTTAATGATAATTTATTTATTTTAAACCAAGTTTGTATCTTGACAAATTCTGTCTTTATCAATTCCAACATTTGTTCTATATCTTCACCTAAACAGAAAAATGTGGTATCATCAGCAAAAAGTACACATTTAAGGAGTCCTGACACATTTACCAAGTCATTCACATATAAAATAAATAGCTTTGGTCCAAGTACAGAGCCTTGGGGAACTCCACATGTGATATTACAGAGGTCAGATCTTACATCATTTATTTGTACAAATTGTTTCCTATCTTTCAAGTAGCTAGATACCCACTGTAATGCTGGTCCTCTAATACCATATTTGTTCAATTTTTCAAGGAGAATGGTTTGATCAATAGTATCGAATGCTTTTTTTAAATCAACAAAAATACTGATACAATATTATTTTTGATCGACAGCAGTAGTTATTTGTTCCATTAATTCCATGAGAGAATTCTTAGTTAGCTGTGTATTACTAGTTGATGCTTTTCTTAGTTAGTTCTAGATGTTATTACTGTTTTTCTCTTTCATTTGTTGTTGGATGTAACTGGGACCTCGTGTACATAATCTCGTTTTCATCTCATGTACCACATGCGGTGCAAATGACAATAAAGACTCTCTGACTCTGACTCTGATGTAGAGTTTTTAGCTCTGAAACCATACTGACTGTTGCTTAGAATATTTTGTTTATCTATAAATTGATCTAGTCTGTTTACAAATAGTTTTTCAAGAATTTTTGAAAACTGTGGTAACAAGGATATAGGTCTATAATTGTTGAACACACATTTATCACAATTTTTAAAAAGAGTGTTTACAAATGTCAACTAGCTGTGAATGCCATTTTGATTTGGGTCAACTCCACAAAGTAAGCAGTTGTGGATGCTCATCTGACGAGCATTTTCTATGAGTTTTGTTGAACTCTGTACAGTTGTTCAAGAGATATTTTGCTAATAGACGTTGTTGATGCCAGTGGTTATTGGAAACATTATAAAAACAAACATTGCACGATCAGCTCATACTCTGATCTTCTATCACATCAAATTTAGCAAATTATCTGCCTGAGTTGTAGTAGTGGTAATTAGCACTTTCAGATCTTAATTCCGGAGTACAATAGTCCCATTTCCAAATATGGTATGGGCGGTCTGTCTCTGCCCCTTACTGTTTACTCTAAATGAGCTAAGTCTGGTCCTCTGGACATAATAATAATAATAATAATAATAATAATAATAATAATAATAATAATAATAAACTTTATTTGTATAGCACCTTCCTACAATGCCTTGCATTGACCAAGGTGCTTAACAGGATAAAAAGATGAATAAACTGGAACAATAAATCAGTGAGAATAGAATAAAAAACAACAGTAATAAAAGAAGGCAATAGAAATAAAAAAATGCTACATACTAAAATACCAAAAGTAATAAAAGTTACACACTGAAAGCTCTGGACATTCAAAAAACAAAACAAAACTGAAAGTTATGCACCATAAATCATGTTCCCTGAAGGAAGGGAACGAGGTGCAACATATGCTATGGGAATTGCGCCCCCGCATGATTACCTGAAGGAATACATTCACGCCTTTACGGCTAGGGCGTCAGCGTTGCGCCAGAGAACCCGCCCTCTGCATTGAAAAGGGCCAGATATGTTGCACCTCGTTCCCTTCCTTCAGGGAACATGAGTTATGGTGCATAACTTTCAGTTCCCTTTCAGTCATGTTCTCTCGGTGCAACATATGCTATGGGAACGTAATTCATTCACGCCCTTGAAATGCTCAGTAAAATGCATGCTAGTGTGAACGTCTGCCCTTGACCAGCAGGCATCTCAAGGCTACTTTCTACTGTGTGTTAGAAAGAACAGCCTGAGTGACATCACACGCAGTAACATCCAAACTGTAATGCTTTGCAAAAGTGTTTATTGAGCTCCAGTTTGCAGCAGCACAAATGTCTGCAACTGGTACACCCTTGAACAGTGACCACGAAGTGGCCAAGCCCCGAGTAGAGTGAGCGTGCACTCCAGAGGGCACCTGTTGACCTTTGCTACTGTACGCCCTTTTAATGGCCTCAGTCACCCAATGTGAGAGGCGTTGTTTTGATAGGGCCTTTCCGGTAGCAGGTGCTGCAAAGCACATGAACAGTTGATTTGTTTTTCTCCATTCGGCTGTTCTCTGCATGTAAGTGCGTAAAGCTCTCACGGGGCAGAGAGCCTTCAGCCTTTCCTGTTCCTGAGTGAGGACAGGAGCAGGTGGGAAGGAGGAGAGATCAAAGTCCAGACTCCTATGGTTTAAAGTCAAGACCTTGGGGATGTATGCGGGATTAGGCCTTAGGGTGACCTTTGACCCGTCAGGGGCGAATCTGGTACACATTGGATGTACAGACAATGCATGGAGGTCACCCACGCGTTTCGCCGAGCAAAGGGCCAAGAGTAGAGCGGTTTTATAAGATAATAAATCTATCTTAACCTCGCTCAGTGGCTCGAATGGAGGATCACAGAGAGCCCCCAAGACCAGGCTAAGATCCCAACCAGGGGTCAGGATCCTGCTGGGTGGTTTCATTCTTAGCACGTCCTTCATAAATCTTATTATGATTGGATACGCGCCAGGAGTCCTGTGTCCCCAACCTTCGTGACAGGCTGAAATTGCTGATAGGAAAACTTTAATCGTTGAGAAAGAACGACCTTTTTCCAATAAGTCCTGAAAGAAAGTCAGGAGCTGAGCCAGGTCGCATGAGTAAGAAATAATATTTCTTTCTGTGCACCAAGCTTCAGAAAATACGCCATTTCTGTGCGTAGAGAGACTGTGTTGACATAGCACGGGCATTTTGGATAGTTTTTACCACATTTTCCGGCAGGCCAGATGCCATCAGCTTGTTCTTTTCTGCCAACAAGCTGAAATTTTTAACAGCTCCCAGCCTGAGCGGCGAGACTGCTCCTTCTGGTGACATAGTTTGACCCTGAAGAAGAGCAGTTGGTGTATCCAGTTCCCCTCCAAGGGCCCTGTATGCTGTGATCCCCTGGGAGTCAACCAAGTTAGGGAGAAGGCCTTTTTGCCAATGTGCTACCAGGCTGCTCTGATTGAGAGTGATCGAGGACAGATGCAACCTGTCGTCCTTTTTAGACAAAAGTGGAGCAGAATGTCTATTTTTTCTCTCCTTGTTTGGGGTCAAGGGACTGAGAAGCTGCGAGTTTTGTAAACGAGCAGATCTCCTGACCCCAATCCGTTTCCTGGCTGGGTATAGTTTACTGGCCCTCGGCCTTAACAGAGAGTTGGAGCCAGACACACCGCCCGGGGTCTGTTTTTCACCCGTTTGGGGGATATTGTTTAAGAGCAGAGCTGAACCAGCACAGTGAGAAAGGTCATGTGCTGCCGGATCACTGCTTGGACATTGCGTGTCGCCCATTAATGACAAAGGGACAGCTGCAACGTGAGAACGTGGAGATGATCCTTTGTAGTTGGCAGACTTTAAATTGTTTGGTGATAGAGAGCCTAGTTCCCTTCGAATAACAGGAAGAGGAATCTGATTTAGCCCTGATTTGTTTACACACACAGTAGTTTGATCACAATTGCCTTTGTGAACGTGTGAAGCTTTGGTTGCCTGTGGGCTTCTGCCGTGGCCCCCCCGTCGTTAGATTCTGTCGGTGCGCATCCCTGAGGTACGGACATGTCACGTGTTTGCTTGGTTAATGTATTGACCACCCCGTCGTTCACCATGGAACGGGGGCTGGAGCACGTGACCTCCTTCACCTGTCTCCATGAGGGGCCTGCCTGCAGACGCCTCTGTACCTGTTCGTTGCAGACAGAGCAGAGGCACCCCGCTGGGGCTCATTGATTAGGTTAACACCCGTGAGCCTTGAGAGAGGGGGAAATGGTCCCCTCCCTTTATGACGGCTGGCGGGCTAGAGGGACCCGTTCTGCTGAAGTTATTTGTGTTTGTTGTTATTGTTTATTTTTTATTTTTTTAGAGTCAATAAAACAGAGAGGGGTTGTTTTTTGAGCTTTATTCGTGCTTATGTGTAACGACATATATGACTTTATGTCACTCACAGCAGGAAAAACATGATTTGTGTATGCAACAGAGTTACCAGCTTTTTGTACCGTGTTACAAATAAAGTCTGGACATGAAGAGATCATTTCCCGTACCACGTGGGCGGATGATCGTGTAAAGTCAAGACATGAACCTGGTTCATCAGGCACGCTTTTGTCTGGAGTCCCGGTTTGCAGAGGAGGCCCTGTTTTGTCTGACCACCTGGCGGGGGACAAACCTGTTTTTGCTCCATGCGTGTTTGGTCCGAGGTTGACCCGGCGGTGGTCTCTGCCGGTGCTCGTCCTCGTACGCTGGCCACTTTTGCGGTGGGGCACGCGTTCTCCGAGCGGTGTCTGGGTTGCGCAGGTCTGCCCCCAGCAGACTCCCTGGGGATGGGGTGGGGGAGCTTCTCCTGGGAATGCCCACCCGGAGAGCTTCAGCCTGTTTGCGTCTCTGGTCCAGCTTGGTCTGAATTTGATCCAAAGCTTTCCCAAACAATCCCGTCGGTTCTATCGAGTGGTGGAGAAAAGGCACCTTTTGTCCCTCGGGGAGATCAGTTAAAGTCATCCACAGATGGCGTATCGCGATGACCACTTCCGCCATGCCTCTGCCTTGAGCAACAGCGGCTGTCCCCATCATGCGGAGCACAAAGTCTGTTGCCCTGCGGGCTTCATCCAGCAAGTCAGCGGCAGCTTGCTTGTCCGTCGTTACCTGGAGCTGTTGCAGTTTTTCAGCCAGGTAAGCCTGCATCAACGCGGACGCGTTCATGGCGCGCGCACGAGTCCCTGAGCTCTGTAGCATTTCTCGAGCAGAGAAGCTGAAGCTCGACAAGCTTTGCTGGGAAGAGTTGGTTTTGTCCCGGATGACATGGGAGCCAGGTGAGACGCCAGTGTGTCCTCAATTTGAGGCACGTTGGCTATTCGCACCTCATCCATCCCGTCCACGTCGAGGAACTGCGAGAGTGGTAACAGCATGGGAGCTCTGGGCTGAGGCCAGGTGCGCGTCAGTTCTGTGAGGAAGTCCGGGAACACGGGCATCCTTTGTAGGGATGGGAACCGAGAACCGGTTCTGTTATGCCATTTATCCACAGGGCCTGTTCGCGCTCGTTCGGGCTTGTTCGTAACTAGTTAACAACTAGTTATGGAGTGTACCCACAGGGGCCTGTTCACGTGAAACCAGACCTATTTTGGTGCCTGCCTCACTGAGGTACAAAGGTCCAGTTCTTTAGGGTCCAGTTATGACATCAGCACAGTGTGGTCACTGATTGGTCAGGGGGCGTATTCCTAGGTCGGAGGGCGGAGATTCAGTCTTCTCCAGTAGGTGGCGGTATGCACCTGAACGTTGTTTGCAATCCGCCAAGAAGAAGAAGAAGAAGAAGATTCAGTCTTCCAGGAAATGCAAACTGCCATCCCGCCAAACTCTAGAACAACAAGTTGGAGGAGCACATTTTTGAGAATTAACACAGGCTAATAATTATGTCACAACCGTGGTCAAACGCGGAGGTTCAGGCTTTTCTGTATTTGCTGGCCGATGAAAATATTCAGAGGGAGCTGGATGGAGTGACGTGCAATGAAAAGATTTTTCAAGAGGTGTCTGCGCAGGTGAGTGTTTTCTAACTTTAAGCATATTTCCAGTGAGTCATGCAACTGTTTCTTAGCTTTTTTGGACTGCGGAAAGACCGTTTCAGAGACTGACTTCAGGCAACAGCCGAGAGGCTTTTAGGGAAAAAAAAAAGATGGCGGAACGGCTCGTTTCTCTGAAATATAACAAGAAAATCACATAAACAATATTTGTTAGCTCGAAATTGTAGCAGAGGTGTGTCTGAGTCTATCATTTGCTTAATAAATGCACTTTAATGGTCAAATTCGCCGAGTTGGCAGCTGTTTTCAAGGTTCGAAGCAGAGCAGAATGTGGAGTATGGCAGGCCGTTTGAGTCATTAATAGCGAGTGAAGATTCTCAGTCATCCAGGACATGGTAAATTCTAAAAAGTGCAAGGAAGGAAAAAAATAGTCGTATAGTATAATAAATAAAGTCCAGTTGTTTTTGTCTTGAACTTTTTTGAATTTATCATTATAGCCACGTTTTCATACCACGTGATACAACCGCCAACCTCATGCCATACAAGTTACTGCTGCTATCTACAGTACAGTACTTTCTGTTTTTGTTTTTGGTTTGTTTTGGTTCAGTCAGAATAAATGGAAACGGTCATATCTCAGTCCAAAAATGGTTTATAAATATGGGGAAAAATCCATAAATTTGTCACTTAGGCCTATAGGCCTGTATTAATGTGTAATGTGTATCATTTCAGGTTAATCAGTCAGTTCCTGTGTAAAGATCCTCTAGCCGTGGGTGTCCTTGGAGAAGGATGGGACAAGTCACTGCACTGTAAAGCAAGTATGCCATGACAGAAACACTCCAAACTTTGAAAATTACAGATAAAAGCAAAGGATAATGATGTTTAGAGGAGATTATAACAATAATTTTGTGTTGTTTGTCAGATGGGGCAGTGAAAACAGCCAGCCAGACATATGAAGCCATCGCTGAACTGCTGCATCAGGATCTGATCTTGTGACTCCAGACTACACATCAACTGCAGCCGAACAGACCTCAGAGCTTCTCCTGATGCTCTGCTCTCCTGCACCTTGTCCACATTGTGCCAAAGATGTCCTCGGTGCCTCAGTAAAAAAAAAAAACAGTCCTGCATTGACAACACAAACAGGTCCTATGAACTCAGCAGATGTCATACAAGCTCAGTTTGTGACGGAGCAGGGGTACTGTGACTTCATGGTGTTTTTCATTCAACCTTTATTTAGTCAGGTAAATCTCATTGAGCCTCGTGGACTCTTTTACAAAAGCGACCTGCTACAAACTAAAGAACTTTAGTTCTGGGTCAGATGACTTTATTCACAGAGGATTGTGTCTGATGGTGAGTTCTTTACAGAAGCAGTGAAAAATGTAGAAATGTTCTACAGGTCAGCATTTTTACCTGAGCTATTGGCCAAATTTTACTTTTAATTATTGTTACATGTTTTGGAACAACAGGTTAAGATTCCAGTGATGATATTTTAAGTTCATATTTCATACATAACTGCAGATTTAGTAATATGTTTTTCTGTTTCTACAAATAACACCAATCTTTCATTTTTTAAAACTGTTACAATTTTATTGACATGTAACATTTACAGTATTTAAATAAAGTTGCTTTGATATTTTGATTGGAATTGATTGATTACATATTGTTAAGTTTATATTACAAATGTTTTAGTTTGGAACACACTTGTTGATCAACTGGGACAATGGAGCGGCACAGATTTTTTAGGATGCATGCCACTTTCAGTTTTGTCCAAAGTAGTGTACTCCACCATCATCAATGTGTGTATATATAAATATATATGTGATTCAGATAATGTTTTGCAGTTTCTGAATGAGGGAACAACATATAAATGAACATCCCACCGGTTCTCCAGCCCATCTATGTACTCCTTCTTCTTTTTCCTGCTCTCCTGAGCAGACTGCTTGTTACGAATCTTTCTGCGTATTTTCTTCAGGATCCTCTCCTCATGCTGATTGACAGAGAAGGAAGCATTTACATTTCTTCAGCTTCTGAAAACAAATGCTGAGAGTTGGTTTGAGAGTTGAGGCATTTTACCTTTGTAAGAGGTAGCTGGCTGGGCAGGGTGACCCCCTCCTTGGCTAAAAGTTTCTTCTCGTCTTCATTGAGAATCAGCTCCTGGATGGACTTTTGTGATGGCTGTTGGGGCTGTTGGTGAGATATGAATACCAATATTGAAAAATACAATTTACAATTGCTGTATGATTACATTTTCTGTCTACGTCCACCGTCTGTGTTACCTATCCTTTTTGCTAGAGGCTCACGGGAAGTAGTTTAATGAGGGCAGACTATCAGGCCACATTCAACATCCTCATTTCATGGCTACTTCAAAGCAATTACAGTATGATAATCTAAGCTGGATTCTGCCACTCTCTCCTTCATCTTATTAAACTGGGCTAAGAAGATGACATCAATACAGCGACAGCTAACATCCATTTCTCTGAAAAACACTCAGGTTATTCTACTTGTTCTGATCTTGACTGAATAATAGTAATGTTTTCTTTGTGAAACAAAGAAATATTAGCATATTAAATGTAATGTTACTTTCAACTTATTGCTATACATTGTATTCAGCTGATTTTACATATCTGCTAAATTTCTTTACATAAATAAGGTCAAACTAAAAAAATCCTAAGAACGTGCATACATTAAGAAGAAGTTCAAGAACAGGCATCAACAGAATACTTATCTGGATCTTTTGAGCATTTGTCCTCTCAGAAAATAATTTTGCTACATTTTCAGCAGTTTTTTTTTCCCCTTCCAAATTTAGAAATCTTCCAAAGTGGGGAATTGGATTTGCATTCCAAAGGCCTTTCCATGGGACGATGCGTTGTTTTTACCAAAGTGTACGCCCACAGTCGAGTATGAACAACACCAAACATTGTCTTGCATTTGAATCAAGACGTCAAACACCCATGAGACACGGCTGCTCCTCCAACCTCCCCACCTGAACTGTCTCTGCTGACTCTGCCAAACATAACAGGACACACACTCACTGGCTCTGGTGTGCCCGACAGTAGCAGGTCTTTGACAGTCAGCAGGAAGCTCGACTGAGGTCTGTGTACATCTGTAGGGTACGGTGAAGTCCTTGTCTTGGCCAGTGGGAAGTCAAACTCCCAGCCACCTGCACACACAAAGATAGTAATAACAATGCAAACAAATAAGATGCATGTGTTTTTACAGGAAGTTTTTGTTACTCTTATCAGTGCCAACATTAATTTCAGCTACTCCCACCAGTGTCTTCAACAATCAAACACATTTAAACAACCATTGCAACTAGTGTCACATAAAAAAAGTTATGTCTTTCTAATGTTCCTTGCCTGAATGGAAATCAAGATTTAATGCAGTCTGCTGGTTTCCTTAGGAAAAAAAACTGTTTTCTGATTTAGTTTTAATAATAATAATAATGAATTTAATTTATAACGCACTTTTCATTAATGAAAATCTCAAAGTGCTACAAAGTGCAACAGAATTAAATGTCAATAAAACAAGTAATAAAACAAATAAAATCAATAACAGTATCAACTAAGATCAAAGGTAGAATCATGAGGAGGCAGAGTATGCTCGGTTGAAAAGAAAGGTCTTCAAGCCGCTCTTAAAGTCAACCAGTGACTGTGGGGCTCTCAGGCAGTCAGGAAGAGAGTTCCACAGGCGGGGGGCAGCCACACTGAAAGCCCGGTCTCCCATGGTCCTTAATTTGGTTCTCGGAATGTGAAGGAGATTACTGTTCTGTGACCGCAGAGACCGGGTGGATGAGTATGGAATAAGAATGTCCTTTAGATAATCTGGTGAAGTTCCGTGTAAGCATTGGTGTGTAATGAGAGCAGTTTTGTACTGAATTCTGTAGGTGACAGGAAGCCAATGAAGGTTATGGAGAATGGGTGTAATATGTTCAAATTTACGAACTCTCAACAAAATCCTTGCTGCACTGTTTTATCATGCACATGTCCCAATAGCATTAGTTATAGTTTCCATCTGAATCTGACTGTTCTGGGTTGAATGATGTTGAACTGTATCATCATAATAAATTGGACTATGTGAACTTTTGTTTGAATCACACCTGATTGCTCTGTAAAGCACCATAACATGACTTTAGTTGGGATTTGGTGCTATATAAATGTCTGCAGACTTTAAAAATTTTAATGGAATTCAATTCAATTCAGTTTATTTATATAGCG
The DNA here is from genome assembly GCA_038048925.1 of Garcialebias charrua. Lineage (NCBI taxonomy): Eukaryota > Metazoa > Chordata > Actinopteri > Cyprinodontiformes > Rivulidae > Garcialebias > Garcialebias charrua. Next base: position 5,768 of record JBBPBX010054899.1, on the reverse strand, counting down.
CCAAGTCACAACAGAAGTCGTCTCAGGGCATTGAACAGAAACGTTCATATACATAAAAAGTCAATTAGTAAAGTTATCTATCTAAGGAAGCCAGCAGATTGTACTGAATATTCACTTCATTGCAATTTTTCAGTTTATTTTACTTATTTTAGTTCATGTTTCATTAAATCAGCTGCAGCTCATTACACAACCTCTATTAGTAAACATCTAGCATCAGTGTTTGAATGCCTGTACAGTAATATTTTAATTTTATATTGCTATTGGTTGTTAGTCTGATCACGGAACACAATTAGCAATTCATTGTAGGTTTTTGAATTGCAATTGGAACATGACTGATTTGGATGTGATGTTAATCCCAAATCAGATTTCTGACATCTGAAGAAAATAGAACACAGTGATATTATTACTTTGATTTGTTGGATAAAAAAAAAGAAGAAAACATATAATTTATCTGAAAATAAAGGATTACCAACACTTGAATATTACTTAATAGTTTTTCCAATGCTATATCTGGTAATTAATTGCACTTTTTTTTTTTTTTACAGAGGTCAGTGGAGGCATTGGTCTCCAGGGCTGCCTTGGTTTGTGGTCCGGGATCAAAGCAGGGAGCATCTGGAGGACTTTCAGGACACTGAGGACTATCCATCTGGTCTGACGGAGTGCCCTCACTGACCCCACTGTCGCTTGGAGATGGAGACCACAGAGGCGAGGTGGACACAGAATCACCTCCACTCAGAAGGGCGTTGAGGAAGTCATTCCCTGCCTGCTCAGCTGGCGGCAGCATCTGTTGGGCGAAAACGCTTTGTGCTATCATTAGCCTGTCAATGGGAAATCATGACAAAGTGAGAGACAGTATAGTATCTTCATATTAAAATGGAAGGTAAATTCCAACAGAAAACTTAAGCTGATTAGAGATGTAAAAAAACATCACAAACGTTTTGCTCCTGAAATGACCAGCTGTGATAGTTGCTGTGGTCTCCTGTGTCCTCGTTACGAAGAATCCCATCGTTTTTATCAAACAGCCAGTCAAGCAACTCTGTGCAATCACAACCCTGAAATGAAACATTTAACAACAACTTATGTAATATGCTTTCCCTCTGACAGACTTTGATATACATTATACGTGTGGTTATTTCACTATTACTCTTGAGACAAACAGAATACATGTAAATATAAATTTCCCCATTATATGTACTTTTTAGGAAACTAGTATTTGTGAGTCTAAATTTTAGATTCAATACAGTTATGACTTCAGCTATTAAGCTTGAACTTTGCTCTGTGGCACTTTCCAGTTTCATCCTGTGCAATAACCAGTTCACTAAAACAAAACTTACCGGTTCTGGGTAGAACTCCATAGTGTCCCTGTTTGGGAGAAGCCCCACAAACAAATGATGAAATCCAACCACTATATCAAGTGTTTGTTCCTTTTTTACCGTGAAACGACTCTATCTTTGTGAAGACTGCCTAGTGTATTTCTCTGCTCTGCGCTTGGGTCCAAAGTATAAACTCCAACACAACACACCCAGCTGACTTGCTTCCTTTGTTGTCATTGGATACATTAGGAGATACCAGTAATCTAATTGGCAACAAAGAGAAGACAAGCTCAGCCTCGCAAGCTGTCTGGTCTGCCTCTCAACAGAGAGAGCAAAGTCTAGTGCTTCTCCTTTTTTGTCCAATTTTTTTTTTCTTTGATAGTGTATTGACACAAGGATAGCTCTGACCTTTGGCATATATTTATAACAAAATAAACATGGAAAACCAAGTATTTTTTAAAGCCAGTCAAGACCAGTCCTGACAATGGTTTTCTAAAATTTGTTGAGGTTGCTTTATTTGAATTTTAAACCTCAACAATGGAATGTTGGCTTGATGGTAGCAGCTGAAGGATGGAGTATTTACAGCATAAAATGGTTAATACTTTTGATTGTATCTTGAACATTGTGCTTTTCAGATGTGAGGTTCAAATATTGATCCAATATAGGATGGCTACAACCACTGTCTCACTTTAGACAACACAAAAATGGCCATAACTCTGGTAATTTTAAGGATATGTAGCTAAAATTTGATGTGATAGTAGCTGAAACTCACCCTCAACACACACTCTGCTAACTGATCTTACAATATTACACAGAATTGCATTGTCAAGTGATGTGTGTTGAGGTCATCCCCAAAAATCCACTGTTGGGCCAGTAAATAAGTGTGCAGGTAACCAGTCATCTGAGTGCAAGATATTAATAATCTGTGTGGGTGCTTGTTTAAAGGAAATAAGTTTGAGTTTACGTAATCACAAAAGGTAAAATGAAACTAAAAATCAAAGAAACACATCGGTAATGCAAAGCAAAGCAAGTACTTAACCTTTAGTATGATTTTTCTCTTTATAATCAAAATATAAGCACAACATTGTATAGTTGTAATTAACCAGATATGGCCAAAATGGCTATAAAAGTGATTTTTCATCACAAGACAATTTTAGTTTAAAACTAAAATCGCAAGAATATCTATTGCCCACCACTTTTACTTTGGTGGGTGCCCAGTAATATGCATTTTTATTTTATTTTAGCTACCACATATTTCTAGATTGCAGAGGTGAGAACAAAATGTACATTGGTACATTTTCATCTTTAAATATTTTCTTGGTCTGTTGCTTTCATAGATCTCCTCCTACATGTCATTGCATGAGTGTAGCTACATCGTGGGCTCTCAGGACATACGGTACATGCAGTGTTCCCTCATTGCGGACTGAACTAGGCAAAATGGCCATCTACAACTCCACTCCTGTTTCCTGGAACACCTTGTAAAAATAATAATAATAATAATAATGAATTCAATTTATAATGCACTTTTCATTAATAAAAATCTCAAAGTGCTAAAAAGATCTGAGTGTGACGATCTCACCTGTTTCACATCTGATTCTCATCCTAATTATCTGCAGGTGTCTTCCTCTTGTCTCATTAGTGACTAGTATTTAGTCCTTGTGCCTTCCACCCGAGGAGGTTCTGGTTTTCCTGAGGCTGCAGTGGTGAGTCCTTGCACCTGACAATATTCGAGCATTGTCCTTCCATGATGTCATGAGCTGTGGTCCTGCTCCATCCGCCCTCCTCTGGGCACCTGCTCTGTCTACACCGGGGCCTCCCTCTGAGGCCTAAATAAGTTTCTGCTGCCCTGTCAGTATTTTTTATGTTATGTTAGCGTAGATCACTAATTCTCATTTTTGTCTCTCCAAGTCATCCGGTCCTCCTGCATGTGGGTCCGACGCTCCTCGCCAGCCAGCTCTTGACACTGAAACTCTTGACCTTGACCTCTCTATGTGATTTTAAACAATGCTAAGTTCATGGCAAAAACCAATGCAGACATGTTTTTAGTATTCTACATCGATTTATAATGTTGGTGTTTTTGTATAGTTTTTATGCAATTTCTTCTATTTACTTTTTAATTTATATGCTTTTTATATGATTGCCCATTATTGTCTGTACCTCATCTGTGCTCTTTGTTAAAAAATGTCTCGCTTGTAAATTAGTCCTTGATGCTCAATGAAACGAACCTGTACAAATAAAGGTTCATGAAAAAAAAAAAGAAAACATTCTTGTGTTGCTGACATTCAGAATTCTAAACTGAAAGTTATGCACCATAACGCATGTTCCCTGAAGGAAGGGAACGAGGTGCAACATACTTGCTATGGGAATTGCGCCCCCGCACGATTACCTGAAGGAATATACTCACGCCTTTACGGCTAGGGGCGTCACTGCTGCGCCAGAGGCCCCGCCCTCTGGGTACTTAAGCGGCTTGCGCCCCTCCATCTTTCTCCAAAGTTGCACTTCACCGAGCTTTCAGCATTGAAAAGGGCCAGCTATGTTGCACCTCGTTCCCTTCCTTCAGGGAACATGAGTTATGGTGCATAACTTTCAGTTCCCTTTCAGTCTGGTCTCTCGGTGCAACATACTTGCTATGGGAACGTAATCCATTCACGCCCTTGAAATGCTCAGTAAAATGCATGCTAGAGTGAACGTCTGCCCTTGACCAGCAGGCATCCCAAGGCTACTTTCTACTGTGTGTTAGAAAGGACAGCCTGAGTGACGTCACCCGCAGTAACATCCAAACTGTAATGCTTTGCAAAAGTGTTTAATGATCTCCAATTGGCAGCAGCGCAGATGTCTGCGACTGGTACACCCTTGAATAATGACCAGAAAGTGGCCAAGCCCAGAGTGGAGTGAGCATGCACTCCAGAGGGTACCTGTTGACCTTTGCTACTGTCTCCCCTCTTAATGGCCTCAGTCACCCAATGTGAGGGACGTTGTTTTGATAGGGCCCTCCCAGTAGCAGGTGCTGCAAAGCAGACGAACAGTTGGTTTGTTTTCCTCCATTCAGCTTTTCTCTGCATGTAAGTGCGTAAAGCTCTCACAGGGCAGAGAGCCTTCAACCTTTCCCGTTCCTGAGTAAGGACAGGAGTAGGTGGGAAGGAGGAGAGATCAAAGTCTAGACTCCTGTGGTTCAGAGTCAAGACCTTGGGAGTGTATGCGGGATTAGGCCTTAGTGTGACCTTTGACCAGTCAGGGGCGAATTTTGTACACATTGGATGTACAGACAATGCATGGAGGTCACCCACGTGTTTCGCCGAGCAAAGTGCCAGGAGTAGAGTAGTTTTATAAGATAATAAATCTTAACCTCGCTCAGTGGCTCAAATGGGGGGTCACAGAGAGCCCCCAGGACCAGGCCAAGATCCCAACCAGGGGTCACGGTCCTGCTGGGTGGTTTAGCACTAGAAGTCCCAGAGAAGGGTCATTCAACATTTCTACCTTTGGAACCCAGAGACGGGTCGAGTGACCCGAAGGATTTTAGCTAACATCCTATAATGAGCTGTTAACAGGCGCTTTTGTTTTGTAAATAAGGCCATTACTGGCGCACCACAGGAGGGGGCACACTAATTTGACTAAGGCTGCGCTTTTTTGCGCAAGTGAACTTGGCTTCTAAATCCCCCGGTCCCTTTCAGTGGGCTACATATGTTGGTCCGTCACTTGACCTCAGGTCATGTGACCTATGTCGGTCCGTCAGTTTACCTCAGGTCATGTGACCTGTGTCGGTCCGTCAGTTGACTTCATGTCGTGTGACCTGTGTCGTTTTGTCAGTTGACCTCAGGTCATAAGACCTGTGTTGGTCCGTCACTTGACCTCAGGTCATGTGACCTGTGTCGGTCCGTCAGTTGACTTCATGTCGTGTGACCTGTGTCGTTTTGTCAGTTGACCTCAGGTCATAAGACCTGTGTTGGTCCGTCACTTGACCTCAGGTCCTGTGACCTGTGTCGGTCCGTCAGTTGACCTCAGGTCATGTGACCTGTGTCGGTCCGTCAGTTGACTTCATGTCATGTGACCTGTGTCGTTGTGTCAGTTGACCTCAGGTCATGTGACCTGTGTTGGTACGTCAGTTGACCTCATGCCGTGTGACCTGTGTCGGTCCGTCAGTTGACCTCAGGTCATGTGACCTATGTCAGTCCATCAGTTGACCTCAGGTCATGTGACCTGTGTCGGTCCGTCAGTTGACTTCATGTCGTGTGACCTGTGTCGTTTTGTCAGTTGACCTCAGGTCATGTGACCTGTGTTGGTCCGTCACTTGACCTCAGGTCATGTGACCTGTGTTGGTCCGTCAGTTGACCTCAGGTCATGTGACCTGTGTCGGTCCGTCAGTTGACCTCATGTCATGTGACCTGTGTCGGTCCGTCAGTTGACCTCAGGTCATGTGACCTGTGTCGGTCCGTCAGTTGACTTCATGTCATGTGA